>VIIQ02000020.1:600000-773630 GCA_007449985.2 Desmodesmus armatus
GGACCTGCGGCTGGGCATGCAGCTCCTGGATGACCTGGTGTGCCCTGCATGCAGTGGTGGCAACTGTGCATACCACATTGACGGCAACATGAAGCTCTTCATCTGGCAGCGGCAACGGGAGTTGTGGCGAGCTCCACACTCTCAGCTGTTCTTTGCTGACGATGGGGATGTGCAGCTGACAATCCAAGCTGTGGATTGGGCCAGAGTAAGCAGGCCGCAAATGGGTGGGATGTCATAGGGGGTGTGCATGCTATGTCCTGTGGACTGTGTTTTAGGTCGTGCATGCAGCCGCTTGTCTGGGTACGACGTTCTGGATACAGTATGGCAGCTCCCCACGCCCAGCTGTGGCTGCTACCAACTTGCCTGTGTGTGCCGCGTGATTCCCGTAGGGCGAGGGCAGGCCTGGATCTGCAAACCCTTCAGAGCGTGAGGACAGAACCTGCAACGGCGTCTGGGCGGCGGCAGGCGATGGGCAGCAGCGGCGCCAGAGCAAGCAAGCAGTGACTGGGCGTGTCGTCGGTGGGTAACGTCACCGTCGCACAACATTCTTTGGTTCTTGTAGCATGTCTCAAGCAGTGACACACACGTGCCTGCAGCACACCCAATAGCACAAGCAGATGCAGTGCAATTGCTGGTAAGCTATGTGCTGCTGTTAAGTTTTGTGATCTGTCTTTCTGCCGACGTCTGTGCTTTGCCCCCACAGCTGTGGATGCCCGCCATGGCATGCCTCGGAAGGGTGTCAGCCTTGTTGGCAGCGGCGAGCGGTACGGCTACGCTCTGCACCTCCTGGCCTACTACTTGAAGGACTGCAAGCAGCTGCACATTGACATCATGTGCAAGTGGGGCCCTTGGCTGCGCAGGGTAGTGGAGAGCCTGTCTGATGCGCCACCGATTGATACACCCCCAGAGGTTGCAGCACGCATCGCTGAGCTGAAACAGCTTGCAGCGGACGCAGGCAACTTCCACGCCCTGCGCACGGTGTTGTCCCACGCACACGGCAATCTGCATGCGCTCAACTGCCAGGTCGGTCATGCGACTGCAGGGTTTTCATGGCTTTGCCTTACCGCATTCCATCGGCAGCCCCCAGCGCACTTGACAGTTTCGGACATACCTGCATGGTTGAATGTCTGCAGCTCTCAGATCATGCCTGAACTGCAAGGGCACATGCTAGGGGTCCCACCTTCAGCGCGGTGCTCACAACCTGCTTCCTGCTCTTTCAGATCCTCTGGCAGCCTGGCTGGACGGAGCAGTGCGCAAAAACCCTGGGTGAAGAGGCAGAGCAGTTCTTTGCCTACTGGGCCAAGTTCTCGAACACTACTCGCAACCAGAGCCTTGCAGGTGGGAACACAAGCCAGGCGTGGGCACAGCCGTGGAGTGTCAGTTGCTGCATGGTGCCTTCAGCAGCTGGTGCAGTACAAGGTGTTTTTAAGTACGTTGTTTTTTGACCTCCCTGCTGTCATGACCGTGCAGGTGCTGTGGACCAGCTCACGCATGCAGCTGTCCACTTTGGCTGGGACAAGGTGCGCGGCCAAGCAAAGCAGCTCGTGAAGCGCCTCATCAAGTTCCAGGGGCTGCTGCCAGAAGCAGAGAGCAATCTGGCTAAGCAGCTTCAGCTGCTTACAAGCACACCCGCTGAGGAGAAGCCTGCTTTGGTCTGCAGGATGCGGCAGGATTTGCAGGAGCTTGCAACCAGTGAGTCTGGTGTGGGTGCTACAGTTGGGTGGAGCGACACACAACATGTTTGTAGTGATGTAGCATGCACATCCTGCGGCAGCACGTATTGTTCGTGGCAAGTACACCAAGCCTCAAACGCGGTTGTCGGTCCCCCCTTCACTAGACAGCACGGCAGTGCAGCAATGAAAGGTGTGATGTCCTGTCTGCTGGCCTGCTGCCCACAGGTGAGGTCAGCACTTCCCGTGATGGCAACAAGAAGCTGCTGGAGAAGTACAGCGCAGCCGTGAGTTTGAGGGAAGCGCATGACATGCGGGCAGCTATCAGCTCTTCAATGGCGGCGTTGGGCTTGCAGACGCAGCGCCTTGCAGCTGTGCGCATCATGGCTGGGTTGACTGACGCCAGGGTGGCAGCACTACACGACATCACCAACAAGCTCTTTGAGTCAGCAGCTGCGAGCAGGTGGGCAACTGTTGCTGCCATGGCATCTAGTCTGCAGTTCTGCAGGGTTGGCCAGTGCAGTGACTTTTTCCACTGTCGCGGAGCATGTCTGCTCAGCCGCCTTGGCCGTTGAAGCGCTTTTATGCAACACAACAAGGGTTGCTTGCAAACACGCTTGCTGCGGGTTGACTTTGCAGTGACGAAGCGGAGGAAGCTGGTAACATCATCAGGGACCAGTTTACGCCAGCCCTGGATGCCAGCATTGTGCGCTTGCAGAATGTCATGGAGGGCCTCTGCCATGACTTGAAGAAGCAGGAACGCAAGCGGGAGGCCCCTGCAGGTGGGTTCTGGGTGCCCCTCATCAACACGCAGCCAGTTGCTTCAAGTGCGGAATGCAACATCAGTCAAGGCAGCCTAGCCATCGCATGTCTTCATGTGGTGGCATGCAACATCATGGTGCCATGCCACAACCCGCTTCATGATGTTCTTGCTGCTAGGCCACGGTATGTCACCTGAAGAAGTTGAACGCTACGCCATGTTGTCTACTGATGTGTTGTTGGCTTGGGAGGCCGCCAGCCCAGGCTTTGTAGTGTTCTACAATTGCGCAGCACTGAGTTGGTCTGGTGTGTCATACTGGCACCTGGATAGACGTGTTGCTACGTGCACAAAGAGCCTGCTGGAAACATGTGTACTAAGAAAGACAATGATGCTGTTGTCGCCACTTGCTTCCTCACGCAGCGCTGCCCAAGGAGCGCCAGCGCCACAACAAGAAGTGCAAGGAGCTGGTAGCCACTCTTGCGCAGCGGGTGGAGCAGTACAACACACTGGTGCTGGAGTACAACAGAGGCCTTCCTGCAGGCCCAGCCAATGGTGTTCGCTCGACAACCAACGTGGAGGATGTCCGCAAGCAGCAGTTCTGCTGGGTCAATGAGTACTCATGTAAGCTTTTTGCTTGTTTCCTTGGGATGGGGGGGCTGGGTCAGCTAGCACGTGCTGAGGTTTTGAGGGACTTCAGCCACGTCCTGATGATTGGTGCAATAGACTGTCATCAGGCATGCCTAGCAGATAGTTGCTCATGTCAGGTTGCTAAGATGCTGACACATTCAACACCTGTGTTGTTCGCTGTGCAGTGCAACAAGGCAGTGCGTTGCGCATCTACGGCGTTGCGCGTGCCATGGAGGTGTGTGAGGCTGACAACGAGGTTGCGCGCATTAAGGAGGAGCTCACCTTGCTGCCTCAGGAGATGCGGGCGTACTTGAGCTACCACACAGGCCTTCTGCAGCGGCTGCAGCAGCTGCAGCTTGCGCTGGCAGGTGGCAACACAGCTGAGCAGTTGCAGGCAGCAGGCTACACAGCGTTGCAGGGCTCAGGCAGGTACCAGCCGAGTGTGCAAGCTGTGGAGCTGAGCGGTAGCTTGCGCAGTGGGGCCATGGTGTTTGTGGGTTTGGCACTGACTGAGGTGCGTCAGCGCCTGGCTGATGCTTCCAAGCAGCTGCAGTTAGTTGGTGTGGCTGTCGAGCAGCTGGGTGATGAGTTTGGGCGCTCTGGGGAGGCAGCAGATGTAGACAGCGAGGATGGTGACCTGCCACCACCTGTGGCGTCTGATGATGGTGATGGTTGAGAATCGTGGTGGTATTTTGGGTCGGGCATTTTGGTGTGTGGGTTGCTTCTTTCCCCGTCTCAAGATGAAGCGGTTGTTGTGCAGGCAACAAGTTGCGATTGGCTTGTGCTGACTGTGAGAAGTGTGCACATGGGAGCAAGTAGGGTCGTGCTAAAAGCGGCAGCTGATGCACTGCAGTGAGCAGCTGCACCGGTCAGCTAGGCTGGTGGCGCGGCGAGCAGGGTGCCAAAGTTGCGTGCTTGCGTGCGCGATTGGCAAATCGTGTGCTCGAAAGCCACATGTTGCTGCTGTGATGCGATGCTCCAGGGTAAGGGCATTCACTGCGCATGAGTATGTCAATGCTGTGTGAAGGTGTAACCCTAGGTGTTACAAGAGCATCAAGTGCACCAAACTGGCATGTTGCTGACTGCGCATCCCAGAGTTGGCCTTGTGAGTACCAGGCATCCACACCAAGAATTGCAGCAAGCATGATGCATGCATCAATGTGCAGGTGGTATCTTGATTCAGTGCATGCTGGGTGGTCAGGAGGGGCAGTGGCGTACCATGTTCACAAGTATGCAAGCAATACAAGCAGCAGCAACCCGCCCCGACAGTTGCCGTTGAAAAACACTCCTGCTGTTGTGCTGCACGAGGGGCCAGACAACCACCAAACAACGATTGGCTTGTCTGATACTGTGATGACACTACACACCACTAGGGCCATGCAAAGCCAGTTGTTCCCTACAACAGCCAATGTACTGAATTAGTCAATTGAAGCATCAAACCGGCCTCAACACAGCCACTGACACAGGCGCAGCACAGCACTCCACCTCGAGGCCACAGCCGCAGTGCGCGCGAAGCATGACACAGTCAGCAGGGATGTGCAAGCTGTTACTGGAGGCAGCAGGCCACAGCAAAGGCCAGACAGCATGTGACTCACAGTGGCACTGTACTGACCCCCCCCCCCCCCCACCACCACCTCTCTCACCGTGGCACACACACACACACGCCTTCCCGCATGTTGCAGAGACGATGGCGGCCACTCCAGCGGGTTTTCAGGGATGCCTCCCCCTACAGTATCTGGGTATATGGTTCAAGGAATGGGGCTGTGGGGTTGGCAGGCTTGACAGACATGTTACCGGCTGACTGTGACTCTCATGAGCCGCACATGCGGTAGTTGAGGTGCGGCACAGTTTCAAGCACATCGCGCCAAGCGGCATGTCTCCCCTGTGTTTCAAAGGCTCAAACTAACACTCATATCAAGCATTCTGCATCATATGATGCCCAGGCAGTGATTCCTATCACTGGAGCTGCCCATTTCCACACTCAACTCACATTGGGTGAAAAAGTCAATTTCCCTTGTTGGAGCCCCCCAAAGCCCACCCTCGAGGCCACAGCCGCAGTGCGCGCGAAGCATGACACAGTCAGCAGGGATATGCAAGTTGTTACTGGAGGCAGCAGGCCACAGCAAAGGCCAGACAGCATGTGACTCACAGTGGCACTGTACTGACCCCCCCCACCACCACCACCACCTCTCTCACACACACACACACACACACACACACGCGCCTTCCCGCATGTTGCAGAGACGATGGCGCCGCCGCGGCCACTCCAGCGGGTTTTCAGGGATGCCTCCCCCTACAGTATCTGTGTCATATGGTTCAAGGAATGGGGATGTGGGGTTGGCAGGCTTGACAGACATGTTACCGGCTGACTGTGACTCTCATGAGCCGCACATGCGGTAGTTGAGGTGCGGCACAGTTTCAAGCACATCGCGCCAAGCGGCATGTCTCCCCGGTGTTTCAAAGGCTCAAACTAACACTCATATCAAGCATTCTGCATCATATGATGCCCAGGCAGTGATTCCTATCACTGGAGCTGCCCATTTCCACACTCAACTCACATTGGGTGAAAAAGTCAATTTCCCTTGTTGGAGCCCCCCAAAGCCCACCCTCGAGGCCACAGCCGCAGTGCGCGCGAAGCATGACACAGTCAGCAGGGATGTGCAAGCTGTTACTGGAGGCAGCAGGCCACAGCAAAGGCCAGACAGCATGTGACTCACAGTGGCACTGTACTGACCCCCCCCCCCACCACCTCTCGGCTGCCAACAGGGCTGCCAACAGGAACAGGCTTGGTCTGGAGGCTGCATGTCACAGCCGATGGGTAACTGACCTTCCATCCACCACCACAACCCCATCCACTGCACCTCCTCTCCCCTGCCCCACTCCCCCCCCCCCACACGGCGCGGTGGGATTTCAGAGATGGCCACCCGTACAATATTGATGCCATTGAATGCCATTGATGTGTGGCGAATGTGGCTGCGTGTAACATTTTCTTCCCCAATATTCATGCAATAAGAGTCAATGAGTGGGGTTGTGTGGTTCTGACAGTGCACAGCCCTGTGGCTGGCAGTCTGGGACTGTTGCAAGCTCCAATGTGGCAAACCTGGTCATACTCCCTATGCCACACTAGTTGGCATCAATCGGGACGTGGCGCTGACTGCTGCAGGGCCCAAACAAGTCTCAAGCCATGCAGTTTGCACAGTGTCAGGCTGTGCCAGTGATGTTAAGTACATGAGCAGCCCATTTTCACCCTTACCCCACATCCGCCCAAAAACTGAAATTGCCTTGCTTTGGGCCCTCACCCCCCCCCCCACGAGGCCACAGCCGCAATGCTGGCAGAGCGCAACACTCTCAACAGGGGCCTACAGGCTTGGTCTAGAGGTTACTGGTCACAGCCAAGGTCAGACATCCAGTGTAACTCCATTCACCCCCCCCCCCCCACCACACACACCCTTGAGGTGTGAAGCGTCACCCCCCAGCTTGCAAGAACTCGGCAGCTTTGGCGGTGGGATTTCAAAGATGGCCGCCCGTACAGTATGTATGTAATAAGAGTCAAGGAGTGGGGTTGTGGGGTTCTGACAGTGCACAGCCCTGTGGCTGGCAGTCTGGGACTGTTGCAAGCTCCATCACGCAAGCTCTGCTGTAGGGTTGCTGCTATTGTACCTTGTACTGCTCATGATGCTCCTTGGAGTCTGAGATCTTACTGGGTTACTTGATAAGGGGATGCGCTTGCCCCTTGGGCTTGGTCCACACCAACAGGATAACCCACTCCACAATATAGCAGTGTCAGGTCATGCCTTGGTGGGCACGCGCCCTGCATATCACCCTCGCACGGTCAGCAACGTACAACTTGCACATGACACAATAAGTGCCGCACCCGTTGACCAATCAGCAACTGGCCATCTTCATGTGGCACTCACCAACCGACTCTCAAGCATCAACACGCAACTCCCAGACCCTCCAAGGCAGCAACCAGAACCATTCCTGATGACAGGTGCCGACCTGCTCCCCATCCCTTCATCCAGCCGCACTCCTCCCACCATTCCATGGCCAAACACCCACACCCACACCCACACAACTGGCTGGCTTGGAGCTGCTGCGCGGGCAATGGGTAGGGTTGCAGGGAACCAGACATGGTAAGCATGCTCACATCACCTTCGCAACTGCATGCGTGACAGGTCATAACCAAATGCATGCAGTTGGACAACAGATTCAGCTGATCACTCCACTGCCTCAATCCATGCATCGGCGAAAGCCCCGTCCGCACCACAGATGGGTGCTGCTGCCACAATGCACCCCTCCCTGTTGCCAAACAGGAAAGCTGCTCCTGCACCACCAGCCATGCGGCGTGCAATGATCATTGCCTGCTGCGCTGGAGGTGTGGCGTAGTGATCTCCCCCCACAGGAAAGAAGTCGCTGTCGCCCATATGAGCGATAAGGGCATTCACCGCAGGCAGCCAAGCTGCTGCAGCAGCCCCGCCTGCAGGCTGCCACATCCCAGCTGTCGCAGCTGCCTGCATCCCTGCTGTTGCCGGCACTGCCATGCTACCAGCACCAGCAACACCTGCCAGCCCTGCTGCTGTGGCTCCCATGGCTGCTGCAAATGGGCCCATCAGAGACTCCAGGGAAGGGGCCAATACTGCGGCTGACGTTGCAGTCCTGCCGCCCCTGCCGCCCCTGCTGCCCCTGCCACCCCTGCCGCCCCTGCTGCCCCTCCCACCCCTGCTGCCCCGGCCGCCACCTCTGCCACCACCCCTGCTGCCCCTTCCACCACCCCTGCTGCCCCTTCCACCACCTCCGCCACCACCGCCCCTCTGGATGCTCCCACGGCCTCCTGTCTGGTCGCTCGCGAAGGCACCTCCTGATGTGGTGCCTGCCTGCAGAAGTGCTGCCGCGGCTGCAGCCGGCCCAACAGCTGCATCACTGTCGTGTGCCGCTGCCCCAACTGCTGCGGGGTGAACACCTGCTGCTGAGTCAGCAGCTGCTGCCGCTGTTGCTGTCACGTAATCTGCCGCTGCTGCTGCTGGCGGTGCTGCTGCTGGCATGGGTGGCCCATCTGCTGCTACTGCGGTGGTAAGTGATGGCATTGCTGATCCAGCTGCCGCTGCCCCTGCCGCCGCTGCCGCCGCCGCTGCATCGCCCTCGGGTGCAGCTGCTGGCATTGTCGCCTCTGCTGCTGCTGGGGGTCCACCTGGTGCTAAGCCAGCGGCTGCAGCTGCTGCTGCAACTATCGGGTTTGCTGCCGCCGCCGCTGCTGGCATGGATGCCCCTGCTGCTCCTGCTGCGCCAGCAAGTGATGGCATGGGCACACTTGCTGCAAACTGCCCACCCATTGCTGAACCAGCAGCCGCCGCTGCGGCCGCTGCATCGCCCCCGGGTGCTGCTGCTGGCCTAGAGGGCTCTACTGCTGCGGACTGCCCACCCACTGCTGAACCAGCGGCCGCCGCTGCGGCTGCTGCATCGCCCTCGGGTGCCGCTACTGGCCTGGAGGGCTCTGCTGCTGCTGACTGCCCACCCATTGCTGAACCAGCTGCCGCCGCCGCGGCCGCTGCATCGTCCCCGGGTGCTGCTGCTGGCTGGGCGGCACCAGATGCGCTGGCCGCTGTTGCAGGTGGGGGTGGAATCTGTGCCTGCAAGTAAACAATCCACCTGCCCTCAGTGTCATTGCAGCTGATTGGGGCCGCCAAAGGTCTTGCAGGTGAGATCGCATGAAGCAGAGAACACTTTGCGCAACCATTTGCGTAACCAGCCGCAGCATCAATGATATCAATGACAACTCATGCCTACAGCCTGATTGAGTAAACTCATGCCTGTTAGTGCTGCGTGGCCTCGTCGCTGATCCTGCCATCCCTCCCACATTCTAGCCCCAACATCGTGACACCATTGCAAAACAGTGATGCTGCAACATCTCACGCCTAGTGTTGGAGCAGCATGGCCCATGCCACCCACCCGGATGGCATCCCGCACAAATTGGCCATCGGCCAGTACTGCCATCTCCATGAAGCTCCTCTTGCTGCCAGGGACAAGGCCTGCCGCGGCTGGCCCGCGAGCGCCAATCACAGTGAAGATGCGCGTGCCGGCCAGGCGCTTATCTTGCACCTTCACTGGCAGATATACGCCTTCGCTGGCCTTGCTGCCGATCTGGTCCTCGTTGGTGAGCAACTTGCTGGGATCACTCCTGACAGCTGGATGGTGACGCTGCACTTCATGGCTTTCATCAAGTCGTTCATCTGCAAGACATCAGCAAAGGCATGCGGCGGCGCAACGTCAATGTGATGCTGGGCCAATGCACCCAAGGCTGGTGTGAGGTCCAAGTGAGGTAGAACAACGTCCTTGCAACCTTCAAGTAGGCGCTGACTACCAGGACTGATGCTGGGAAGCTTGCATCAGGTGGCAGCGCCTGCGTCCCGGCAGCATCCCATGCACTGCGTCTGTTACTGGGTGCCAAAGCAGCTTGCAGAGGTCCTACTAGCTGTGCATCACTGTTCGTGCTGCTGCTGTGGCGCGCACCTGTTTGCTGTAGAGGACCTCGTTCAGGTGGCTTTTGTAGATGTAGGCTGCTTTTCTGTTGACACCTTTGGGGGGCTGGCCAACACCACAGTAGAAGTGGTCTGCCTCTTCCGCTGCCCCTTCTGGTGCCTCCTCTGCTGGCTGCTGCTGCTGCTGCTGCTTGTTCTTGGTCCTCTTCCGCTGGAACAAGCCCTCAGGAACTTCTTGCAGGCATTTTCTGCACTGGACACTCCTGTGAGCACCAAGAGGGAGGGGGTGTGTCAGTGCTTGGATGGTTGGGTTGATGCTGCTTGCTTTTGTTGTGCACACTCAGCCTGTTCGGCCTCAGTGATCATGCATACCTGCCATAGAGTGGTTGCTTGCATTGTTGGCCAGTCTCTGGGTCTATGTATGGACACTCCTTGCTCTTGAAGTTGGTTACAGTCCCATCTTCCTCTGGCACGGTCAGGTTCTGGCTGTTCTGGTTGGAAGGTTGCAGGGGGCCGTCAACTGCTGCATCTGACGGATCTGTGACTGAAGACATCGCAGAGTAAGGTAGCTGCTTGTGCCAGCTGCTGCTGTGTGTCACATAGACAGAAGTGCCTGGTGGTGATCTGGTTTGTTCAAATGCGGAGCTGAGCAGATGAGCTGACAGCTGACCGATCCAGGAGAACCCATCAACGATAAAGCAAAGTGCAAGGGCTGATGCGATCTGGCCGGCTGTTGTTGAGCTTTTGTTTTGAAAAGCTGTGCATATGCGACACCGATGATATGCCCCCCCTGCGGATATCAATCTCACTGTGGATGCAGCCCACACCCTCGGGGGTGTGGTTGCAGACGCTGTGGTGAAGTGCTCACAGGGCATCAGATTCAAGGAAGCAGTCAAGGCATACGAGGAGGACCTGCAGCGGTTCACTGATAACTCCTGGGGTTTGCACACCCAACCCCAGTAAATCTGGTGCACGGCGTCCTGAGGGCGTCCCGAGGGTCCCAAACGTCTTGGATAGGTGTATAATACCTTTTGAAAGCCTGCTGCCCGGCGTTCCCTGCGTGCTGGGGACCCGAGTGCTGCAGCACGATGATGATGAGTGCGACAGTGCACCCGTCTGTACCAGCGCCGCTCACGTTCAACTCAACAACAAATAAGACTTATTCCACACTATTACACACTTGACTGCTCGAAAAGCACTAGGAATATATGCAGTCAACAAATTGCCCCACACCGACTCGCCGCTTCCGCATCAGTATGATTGCTTGAACGGCCACCAAAAGCACGTTACCACGATCCCATCTGGTCTCATGCACAAAGTCAAAATGGTCGACAGCCTGCAGCTGGGAGGAAAGTCTTATCCAGCAGTAGCTGAAGGCTCAGGTCTCAGTGCTGCTAGCCCAAAGCTTTTGCAATTGAGTTGTATGAATATTGTAGCTTAGCCAGCAGTGCCACCAGCGAAGCACACCTGGGCACAGCTGCAGCAGCTCCTGGGTGTAGGTCCCAGGGGGTCCAAACTGGGGGTGGGGGTACCTGACAGCAGAAGCAGTAGGTATCTGCCTGGGGTGGCAATGGTGCCGTTGCACTTCTCGCGCCTGCAGCTGCACCCTGCTTGTACTTCCAGACCAAGGAGATAGCTGCGTCTGGGTGATCTTGATAAGGGAGGGAAGCAGCGACCAGCTTGCAACGATCAGCACAGTTCAAATGCGACCCCAGCAGTGCGTGCCCCAGGGGCGCCCCAGCCTAGCAACAGCGACGAAACATATAGATGCGTTCCCTCTGGGACAAGCGCAGCTCCAGCAGATGCGCCAGTTTTGAAACAAAGCCTTGTCACACTCACACATGCGAGGTGGGGCGTTGAGGTCTGGGCAGAAGCAGCAGCTGGCGCAGAGCGCTGCCACATAAGTACAGTAGTAACAAACAAATACTTTGTGTGCAGTGTGTGCAGCAACCGTGAGACAGCACTTGGTGGATGAGACTTTGTGAGCGGCTGACTGCGGGTCTGACATCTGTCCGGAAAGTCAAACGTGGTCAAAGCAGTTACCAACTGGAAGGTGTCAGTGACACAAGCTTGCCTGCAACTGCCCCTGTCATTCTGCCTTTTCCTTGCCTCCAGACCCCATTGAGGTAGATCCTGTGGAAAAGCACAAAGAGCCCCACTACAAACCCATGTGGGTCAGGTGGCTGGCAGTTTGTGTTGTGGTAGCAGTTGGCGTGACAGCCAACTCCTCGACTGAAAGATGGCGGGAAGCAACAGCCTCCTTCGAGACGCAGAAGAAGGAATGGGAGCAGACCTTTGAAAACCTGCCACACTGCGGTGACATTAGCCGGCCCAGAAGGTTCATGCAGGACTGGTTTGACCATGTCAAGGGCGGCAACCACACCTGCGAAGATGCGCACAGGTCTGGGCGGCCGAGGGTGGTAGACCCTGATGTGGCAAAGCGGGCTGCTGCGCTTGTGAAGAAGGGGCGGTGGGTGGAAGTCAAGGTCAAGAAGGCTACCCATCACAGGCTGTGTACTTCACATCGATTCAGGACGCAGTTGACCACACTCCTGAGCTGCAGAGTATCCTTGCCGACCACAACATCACTGTACCACAGCTCAGGGCAGCAATGCACGATGCCGACCCAGACCTGGTGCGCAGGCGCATTACCTTCAAGCGCGCACTCAGCAAGGAGGAAAAGGCTGAGAGGGTCACTAGGGCTAAGGGGCTGATTGAGAGGCTTGCAGTTGAGCCCTCCTTGCTGCAAAATATGGTCTTTATTGATGAGACCAGCATTGTGCTTCAGGGTGGCAATCATGACTCTGTTGCTGTGTGGTGTGACAAGCATGAGGTGAACTTCAGCGATGTGTGCCCTATCCCTGTTGGACACAAGAGTGACCCCACAAAAGTCCACATCATCGCTGCCGTCAGCGCCCACCCCGCCTTCGAGTCCTCCAACGGCCTTGTCTACATGGAATTCACCACTGGTACTTCCCATATCAAACGGAAGCACAACAAGCGGATGGATGGCAGTACGCGTGTGGACGACTACAACTATCAGGTGGGTGGTGTTGCTGTGCTGTTACAAGGGTGTGACCACAGAGATACCTTCATCAGCAGTTGCATGACTCAGCCGCTGCTGCCCCGGCACGCCGGGGTTTAGCAGTGCAGCCACATACGGCCTCACGCTGCCTTGCCACTCAATCAAACAGCTAGCATAGCTGGGTGTCAGCACCACAGCAGCACCAGACCTGGCAGCAACCGCGCCAGCAAACAAGGCAGCCAGCACACAACCAGGGTTCTGCATGTCTGCTGCATGCACCCGCACCACCACCTCGCCAGCCCTCATGGCTGCTAGGTTCAGCCTCATATCATTGTTAGCTATGTCACCTTTTGAGTACTGGTGAATGCCAGTCCAATGGTGCCTGTCATCAACCAAAACCCAGATGCCAGCCCCATAGCAGTAGAAATCAACAGGCGCCCCCCAAAAGGGTGGCACAACCTGGTGGCAGTACCCCGCATCCAGCCTAAACTTCCACAACAGCTGCATGAACCTGACCTCACTGCTGCACACTCTGCTGCTTGCAGGTAACACCAGCTGTTCACGTGGGCGCACTGGGCAGAAGGGACAGCCTAGGTGTTCTGGTGACTTCAGGGTTTTAGCTGTGCACAGCCGATAATGCTGCCTGTCAGGGTCACAGCCGCTACACCTCCAGAACAGCTTGTGCAGTCCCTTGCTGTTGGTGATGTTGACAGGGGTACCACACTCCAGGGTCAGCACTGGCACATGCAGCTGATCAAGATCCAGTCCTCTGTTCAGGCTTGCTGTGCCCTGTAGTGCCTCCAACTTGTACGCATCTAACCGCCCCTTCGGCATGCTGCCTGTGCCACTTCTTGCCTCTCCTGCAGAAGAAAGGCACAGCAATTGATGCAAAGAGCACAACAAGTGAGGAGTTTACAGACAACCTGTACAAGATTGTTCAAAAGTTTGAGCGCAAGACCAAGGAGTACAACCTGGCCAATGGCAAGGGTGACAAGGCCGATGCCCCGGTGCTGTGCTACGACAACAACAAAATTCAGAAGATTGCAGAAATCAGCACCCTCGAGTATGATGATGAGCCTGTTATTAAGCTGGACCCCATCAAGCAGAGGGTGGACATCCCTACTTACAGCCCTGACATCAACAGGCCCATTGAACACATCTTTGGGTTCACCAAGCCAAAGGTTCGTGCACACATCTATGAGCGCTATGAGCACTACACCTCCAGTGCAGCGGGTGCGCATGAGTTGCAGAGTGTTGTTAGGAAGGTGTTTGAGCAGGAGCTTGTTGCTGGTGCTGTCAAAAGGGATGTTGAGGGGCTGCCTTTGCTGTGGCATGTGATCAGCACACCCTGGGGTGAGGAGTACACCGATGATCAGGGTGACATCCACCTTGGTAGTGAGGGTGACTACCCCCCAGCACACTACAGGTGATGCCACTTGCTCTGCTGTACTGCCATGCTGGCCTGTTTGGTAACCTGCTGGCTGTGCCTGTGCTGCACTTGGCCTGCTGCTGCTGTGGGTGCAGCCGCGCGCACAGCGCTGCTGCCCGCGTTTGGCAGTAACTCGTACGGGCCATGTACTGGTCATGCTTGATGGGGCTGCATGCTGCTGGCCTTTTGTTCAGAGCCCACTGCTGCTGCTGCATGCATGGGTGGTTTTGTGTCTGGTGCTGTGGTGATTGATGTAATTGGGTGGCTGCTTGGTTGCTGGCAGCGCAGCCGTACTGCTTCAACAACTGCCTGTACAGCCCTTCAGCTGTGAGCATTCATGCATACACATGCTGGCACTGCAGGCATCAGACATTCGCTGAGAGTATACTTCTCACCGTGTGCTTCGCGTCTGCAGCCTGGCAGCCAGCCTCAGTTGAGTTGGTGCTGCTGCCTGGCAGTTCTGTTGGGACAGTCAAATACTGCTGCCAAACCTACATTGCAGCACACGTACAGGCAAGGAACAGCAGTGCGCTCAATGTCGCAAGATAAATCTAAAAACGTCACTGATCGTGCAGATAATTGCAAGTGGCAGCAGTTTACTCCGTCCAATGTTGTGACCGTGGCAACAGCTCAAATCCTTACAGTAGCAGTAGCAGCAGTAGCAGTAGCAGCAGCAGCTGCTGCATGTTGCCGCTGCCACCAGAACGCCAGCGCCCTCTGGACGATGGGCAGGTAGCCCTCCATGGTGGTGTGCTGCTTGGCTTGGGTGACATCGCGGGCCACAATCGACAGCCGCTGCTGCAGTGTCTGCTCGGTGGCTGCGCTCATGCGAAGGTCAGCGCCAGCCTCCACCCTGTCACATTCAGCCCAGCGCCCTGAGAGGAAAGTGCATGCAAACCAGAACACAACACATGTATGTATGTATGTATGTATATATGTATGTATGTATGTGTGTGTGTGTGGGGGGGGGGGGGGAGGGGGTCGCAGCAAGCCAGGATGCTGACTGATGCTAAAGGCCTTCAAACCATTGAGAGTCACGAATAGTTCACAATCGTTTTGAATACACAGTTGGCTGCTGCAGAGTAACAACTTAGACTGGCAGGACTGCCCTGTAATAGCTCTTCAACCCACTTCACTGCAGGACCCACATGCCCAGGACCCACCTGAGCAACATCCGGCCAGCGCACTCGTCGTACTGGCCCTGCTGAATACTTGCCACGACTGCAGCGCAGATCCGCCTGAATTGCACAGGGCTTACGGCTCGCCATGTGCCGTCTGGTTGGGCACCGACCAGTCTGTCGCATGCAGGGGCGCTGCCTGCAGGAAGGCAGCCACGCATTCCAGTCAGCAGCCGCTCATTGGTGTGCCTGCCACATATCAAGATACAAGCATACCATGGGCCCTGAGCTGATTTCGAGGTTTTCCACATAGCACCCCCGTGTCTGCATGCGTGACTGTGTGCGTACCATGTGCCGATGCGTTGGCGTAGATCCCATAATCCAACACCAGGGTGTGTCACCCAAGTCCACATGCTCCAGCACAGCAGCGGCAACCTGCGTCCTGAGATCCGGCGGCTTCATTGCTAGCAGGGGCATGATGATGCTGGCGAAGTGGCCCCCGTCTGGGGTGTCAGGGTTGACCTTCAGTGCCAGCAGGACTCGCTGTGCGGCACCCCATGCAGTCATGCCATCGGATACCAGCTTGGCACCCTGCGAGACCTGTGGGCACAGCGAATGACACACAAGTTTGTTTATTGCATTCATGCCGAGTGAGCTCGCAAGGTACCCGGGGATCATCCAGCTCGCACTTGGCCGGCGCGCACTACTGCAACTGCGCTTGTACAGTCACTGAGCGATGCCGCACAGCAATCCGCGAAACGAAACCTTTGTAGTATATGTCGCCATTTCACGTGGCCATGGTACACAGAATGCATTTAATGCCCAATGGCAGGCGGACGACCATCAAAGTGCAGGTCGTGCCGTCAGCTTGTGCTGAGGGATGCTACTGACAAAAGGCGACATGATTCCAATTCCCCAAGCTTAGCTGTGCGGCTGCATCCAGTCTGGGCTCACCTCATCCAGCACGTCCAGCAGGTCCGGCTTCACGAAGTCAGACTCGTCGAGCACAAAAGGCGAGCGACGCACGTAGTCAGCTTTGCCTTGCGCCACCAGCGCTGCCGCGTTATCCAGAAGTGCCAGCAGGTCTTTGGCATCCTTCTGGGCATTGCCCTGGCCAGCTGCTGTGGTGCGGCGGCGGGTGACTGGTGATATGCTGAACTGCCCCACACCTGGGAACTTGTCAAGGTCGCTGCACGTCCGCTCCTCGAGTACGCAGTCACGCCGAAATGCCACCAAGCCATCAGCACTGTGCAGCAAAAGTAAACCTGCAATGCAGCATGCAACAAGATGGTGTGGCGTAGTGATTGGGTGAAACACACAGGAGAGGGAGGGAGGGAGGGAAGGATGGTGGGTGGGCGGGAGAGGCAGGGAGGGAGGGAGGGAGGGAGGGAGGGGAGAGAGGAGAGAGAGAGAGAGAGAGAGAGAGAGAGAGAGAGAGAGAAGAGAGAGAGAGAGAGAGAGAAGAGAGAGAGAAGGGGGGGGGAGCCAGAGCGAGAGACAGAGACGGAGCCTAATGTAGGCCTGAGGCCCACAGCCCCATGCGGGGCGCGACAATTGCAGCGACAATGCGTGTCATCCTGCAGGTGTGACACCAAACTGTGACGGCCTGCAGCTACATATGCTTGTTAGCCTGCATGTGTGTCATACAACATGCAGTTATGTAAGGTGTCAACACACACGCCCACTGAGTGTTGTGATGCACCCAACTAACAGATCCCGTATTATGTCAAGTATGCTGGTAAGCCAGCATTAATGCTGGCTGCATGGCAACACCCTTTACAGCAGCATACCTGTCTGCAGCGTGCTTGGAAGTAGGTCTTGACCCAGCACAAGGCGGAAACCAAGCCCTTCGAAGCCTTGCTTCTGCCGGTCCTTGATGGCGCCATCAGGTTGTTCCTGATGCACCCTGAAAGCTCCTGAAACAACAACGACAACAAGACATGCCCGGCAGTGCGGAGATAGTGAGAAGGACAGGGAGGGCCGGTGGCAAGACAACAAAGGCAGCGCACGTAGCCAACTAGTCAGCAACAAGTAGGCAAGCGAACATGCAAACACCACCCAGGTGCAACCCAGTGGTAAGACACTCACAAAACCATGACTGCAGCAGGTGCATCCCAATATGGGCCCAAGTCTGTTATTCCTCACCTGGTGTTGCAGCATACACCATCAGGTCTGGCACAGGCTGGTCCAGACGAGCCAAGTGGATGGGCAGTTCAGCACAATGGCCGCCGCTCGCAGCACGATGTATAGTGCCTCGCCGTCAGGCAACGCTGGCAGGCCATCCAGTGGGCGCTGTGCCTCCAGGTGCTCTTCCACGGCCTGCCAGTAGGTGTTGCTGGGTGTGGGAGTGTCGCCTGCACCGCCGGGATGCACTGCTTCTGCAGGGACAGCCTGCAGCAGGGAGGGTGGCAACACACACAGAGATGAGACCAAACATGATTTGCAGCCGCGGTGGCTGCCACTACACTTTGCGGCTTCGAGGAAGCCTTCCAACAGCATATTCTAGCGGCAGCACTTCAGCACAGGGTGGCTGCACTGACAGCATCAGCAGTACAATGGTTGCAGCAAGTGTGACCCACCTCATCCTGCTCTGTGAGCGACTGGTCAGGGTTAGCTGGGCGCCTGCCAGCTAACCCTGACCCAGCTAACCCTGCTGGGGGTGCCTGCGCAGCTGCACTGCCACCCCCAGCACTGCTGCCACTGCTGCCAAAGGTGCTTTCCCACACCCTAGGCAGCACATGTGCTGGGTTGGCTGTTTCCCCCACGGCCTTCACCGCCTGCAGTGCGGCACACACACAAGGTTCACTCAACAGTATGGACACGACTTGAGACACGCATGCATGTGTGTAGTAGCCCACACCCTGAAAGACAGGATACTTGTCACAGCCAGGGTAGTATTGGTGGGAGGTCTGGCAAACTAGACGTGCGTCCCTGTGTCAGCAAACCCCATTATCATAGGTCTTTCAAGCGTGCTCACCGCCATCAGCTTCTTCACACCGACGTAGCCATGCGAGTCCACAGCCAGAGCTGCACGGATTGCTACTGCCCAGTCTTTGTCCTCAAACCGGGCCATGTGGGGCATGAGGTTCAAGTGCTGGCTTGCTGCAGCTGCAATGTACTCCTTGGGGCCGTATTCAGCGGTGAAGGCTGCAAAGGTGGGCTCGCTGTCATCAGGGGGCTCCTCATCAGCTGCCGCTGCTGCTGCCGCTGCTTCGCTGCTGCCCTTAGACTGCCTGCGGTACACCTTGCGACGCCTGGTGCCCTGCTGCTGCTGCACGCCTGTGGGGGGTGTTGGGCCAAAGAACGTCCACATCTTGTGCTTCTCATACCAGTCCTTCAGGGTGCTGCAGCAGCACATCAAAGCATGACACAGCACAGCACAGCATGTGTTACAAGATGACAAGCACCGCTTGTGCATGGGTATCAGCACCGTCAGCTGGAAAATCCATTGTTGTCGGCACTGTTGCCCTTGAAGCTGCCCATGTAGCGTTAATGATGCGAGCAGAGCAGCATCAGCTGCCACAGTCACACTCAGGGTGTTCACTCCACAAACCTCACCTTGAGGTGGAGGCAACAGCTGCACTGTGGACCTTGCCAGGGTCTGCGTCGGGCTTCAGCTTGTCCCACCATAGAGGTCGGCCTGCTGTGTCTGAGCTGGGCAGATCAGCAGCCTTGGTGATGCCTTCTGGCGGGGCCACCATGTGGAAGAAGTCTTGGGCCAGCTGCTCGAAGAGGTCATCGTTGTAGGGCAGCTTCTTGCCAAACACAGCGTAGCCCACCTGCGCACAGGTGAAGGAGAAGCATGACATATAGACAAGCAAACCCTGTCAGCAAGCAGACACATGAAAAAGAAAACCAACCCGGCTGCTGTGCTGTGCCGCCCTCCCATGTTGTTTCGTCAAACACACAAGCACGCAAAGTCCAGACGTGCATTGCGGTATTTGACAACTGCGGTTGGTGGAAAGGCCATTCAGTTACAGTCACCACTGCCAAACTGGTCTGGCTGTGCGCAAAGCAGGTAACCCCAGACTCGACTGGTTTGGTGTACCTGCAGTGCCAGCTGGTATGGCTGCAGCTTCATGTACCACACGGCTTGCAGCATAGGGTGCTTCAGGTTCTTCTGCAGGTGCTGGCTGACGTTCAGGTCACCTGCATAGTGCACAGCAACACGCAGGAACAGCAAAGGCAGCACAGCAACATGTTGACAGCACTATCTTGTTCAGGGGACATTGGCATCACGCTGTAGGGTGGCCTGAATCTGCTGAGGAAAGGCCCACAATGCTTGCAAGCAAGTTTGCGTGTACAGGTGGCTGCAGCTAATGCCTGTGTGTGAGAGGGCCGTTTGCTGGGGTCCTGAATTGCTTACAGCTCACCAAGGAACGACTTGATCTTCTGCTCAAGTTCAGTGCCTTCCAGCTGTAAGGTGCTGGCCAAGAACTCCTTCAGCTGAGTGTCGGGAGCCTGCATGGAGGCCTGATGGGGCCCGCCGCCACACTCCTTGCACTTCTGCAGCATACCAACGCCATACTTCCCCAAGCTGCGCAGCTGCCCCTCGCTTCCGACCTCCTGGAGGCCTCCAGGACAGCGCTTACGGGGCCTCTGCTGCTGTGGCTTCTTCCCCTTTTTCCGCTTGCCCCTCTGTGGCTGATCCTGCACTTCTGTCTCATCATCACTGCTGTCCACGTCATCGGGGTCAAGCTGGGAGCTGACATCAAAGTCAGACTCAGCCATGCCACCTGGTAGCAGCAGCAGCAGCAGCAGCAGCAGCAGCAGACAGCAGCATGTGCAGAAATGAGGGATCCACATGCTGGGTTGGCTGTGATCTGCCTGATCTGTCTATACACTGTGCAGATCAATGCCTTGCTGCCTGCTCACAAAGCAGTCTTGCATCTCTGTTGCAAGCATACTGCCTGCCTTGTGCTGTGCTGCTGTTGCTGTGGGTTGCTGTTCTCGTGTTGCTCAGGAACTGCTGGTGCACAGCTAGCTGTGCTAGAACATGTTGCTCAACAACCTTGCTGCAGAAGGCACCCACCTCAACCGCCTGTCTCGTCTTGCCTCAATGGCTCGGGTTGACGGTTGAAGCAGCAGGGTGCTGGAATGGAAAGAGCAGATGGCACGTAGCTTGGTTCTTGCGTGGCTCAGATCGTCTGTTGTGAAGCTGGCCTGACTTAATTTTGAAACGTGAAGGTCCTCTTCGCCTTGCGCGCTGGCCGCAAAAAGGCTGCCACGCGCTTTGTATACGTGTAAATAGCTCAGAACGGGCTTCAGAACGCCTTTCTCGGTAAACACTCTTATGACAAGGCGTTCTGTATGCCACCCATTTACTGGGATGAGGCGTTCCACCCACCACCCTAATAATGAGGAGCAGTTGCAGCAGCAGCCTTGGCGCATGAGCCCCACAGATCAGGCAGCAGCTGAGACATGTCTTTGGGACATTGTTGCAGCATCGGACTCGAGGATGACAGGCAGCCGCTTTACAAGGCTGTTTTCCGCCAGCAAGAAGAAGAAGCTGCATAGCAGCTTTGTGCTGGCAGGCCCCTTTGGTAAGCGGCTGCTGCAGAGCTACGAAGCAAAGCAGATGCAGCATGTGGCTTGTTTGGAGGCAAGGGTGTACACACAGCTGTAGTTATCTCGGTAATTGCGCGCACCCACACTGGCCGCGGCATCCATGGCAGTGCCACTGACAACAGTACATGCTGTCGGCCACCATTTGCAGAGACTGTTCAACAGCTGCTGATGGCTGCCTGTCCCTGCTGTTCGGACTGCTGCGCGCAGGCCTTTACCTGCTCAACAGTTGTGACGACATGGGGCTCGAGCAGAAGGCAGCATATGGTCAGGTTTTGATAGCCTGCAACTGCCTGCAGCGCAAACACTTCACAGCCACGCAGCTTCAGGACACACGTGGGGAGGTGCTGCTAGCGGTGTGCATGGTGGAGGCATACCTGCCCGCCAACGAGCTTGACTACAAGCTGCACCTGCTGCGGCACCTCGCACAGCACATAGCAGACACAGGCCCATCCTGGGTAACCTCTATGTTTGTGTATGAGAGCATGTGGGCCCGGTTGGTCGACTGGGCCACCAACATGGCAGCACCAGAGCTGACATTGCTCAGGTCTTTTGCCGACTATGAGCTTGCAATGTTTGCTTACTGGCGGGATCCTACTGTGTTTAACCTGCCAGAGTTGCAGCAGTTCACGCAGGAGTTTGTCCAGGATGCAGTGCACCGCTACCAGCTGCCCATCAGCGCACCCACAGATGACACTGCAGTGCCAGAGGTGCAGCTGAAAGGTCTGCAGAACGGGAGGCTGGACGCACAGCTGCGTGGCAGGGTGCGCCTTGCCCTGCACCAGTACTACATGGAGTACGAGCCAGGGTGAGTTGCTGGGCGAGGGTATCAGCGGGAGAAATGGGTGCGGGGTTGCAGCTGCTGCCAGCATTGGGGGGTGGGGGGCATGTGACTATAAGTGTAGGCCAGTCGCATGAGTTTGCATGCATGCATGCCAAATAGGGTTTGTGCATGCTCAGCTGGGTACTGCAGCCGGTGGCAGCTGGTGTTTGTTTGGCAAGGTGCTTCGCACTGTAGGGATCCTCCTCCAATGTGTATGTGTGTCTGATGCATATATATTCGTTACAAGTGCTTCTGCCATGCTCGGTCTGTCTGTGTGCAGGTACCTGGATCTGTTCAAGACCTTCCTACACTCCTGGTACCAAGGGCTGTCCGCAGCACAGAAGGCCGGACTGAGGATTGACCGCAGCAATGCACACCTGCTGGGTTACCGGTGCAGGATTAGTGACCTGCACCAGGCACTGAACAAGTGGCCTGAGTGGGTGCGCCAGCAACAGCAGCAGCTGCAGCAGGCGCCAGACTCCGGCCACACACCGGCACAGTTACAGCAGCAGGAGGACCTCAAGCAGCATGCAGCATGGGCTGAGAGCATCAGCAATTGCAGCGTGTGGTGGTATGCGGAGGCGGTTGTTGGCAAAACTGTCAGGGTGGTGCCTGTAGCCCACCGGCGCGCTATTGAGTTCAGCTGGGTGTTGGTGGATCCCTCTGTAGCAGCTGATGAGCCGACAGGTTCCATGACGTTTATGAAGGTTGATATGATCTTGCAGCATACAGCTGGGCCCACCCTGTGTGGTGAGGCCCGTGGTAGTGAGGTCAACCACACAATCCTGTTTGGTGATCTGCACAGCAGCAGGAACGAGGCTGGTGGTGTTGTCCTACACCCTTTCATTGGTATGCCAGTGCTGAGTGCCACACCTGATCCCAACCTGCACGGCATCTTGCCCACAGGGTTCAAGGTGTGTGTGCCTTGTGAGACTGCACGCCTGAGTCGGATGTCTATGCTCCCACTGTTAGGGGAGCAAGACCAACTGGTGTGCCTCACTCGGCATCCCCAGACCCTGTTTGAAGCAGCTGGTCTGCCCACCCCTTTTGAGGCAGCTGCACCTGCAATTGCCAAGTTGCACTAGGAGTTGTTGGCTTCAGGTCGAGACTGCCGTTGATTGTAACAGGGTGTGACTGTTGGCGGCCATTGATACAGCTTTTATCAGAATGTGTACATGTGTTCATGTACCTGTATGTGCTCGTGCAGATGCACATCCATATATATATGTGGAATGCATTCTGCAGCAGCATGCAACCAATGAGGTCACCAACTGCTGTGTCAGATACCTGATGCGACATAGCACTGTACTACTCCTGTAGCTATATGTCCGTGGACAATTACATGCTCTCACAGCAAGAAATCACCAAGGCCCCAACAAACACCAGCACAGTACACAACAGTACCAGAGAGTAGCTGTCTGCAGAGCCCCCACCTGGGCAGTACCAGCTGCCAGACTGGTTCCCAGGCTGGTTCCTGGGCGGTTCTGCACAAGGTACTAGCCTGGTTCCTTCTATGTACACCCTAGGAAGCACCCTAGCCCAGGATCCTGGCTCCTAGGGCTGGTAAAGGCAGCAAATGTCCAGGAACTAGCCAAGTTTCAGCCATTCCCAGGCTAGGAAAGGAAGCAGTGTGTTGGTAGGGCTGCTTGAGAGGTGATACATCTTGTGCAGGGGCACAGCTTTTTGAGAGGTGATACATTTTGTGCTGGGGCAACCAACAGCCCAGTGGCACCCAACCTTCAGGGTCTGCTGTGCGCCTGCACTTCTGGCAGCAGCCTTGCATGTCTCTTATGCTGGTGTTGCTGCTGAAGCCACCGGCAACGAGCCTACAGCCGCACCTCAATCCAGTCGCACACCCCTTGTATGTATGCGGCTGTGTGGGTGTCCTGCACTGTGCTGTGCTGCCAGCAATCAGTCTTTTTGTACTGATTTCTGTACTAGGATACCTGCGGTGTCTGTGCTAATCTTTGTGGTGTGCTGTAGTGCAGAAGAACTTCTGTTTGTGTGCTGCGCTGCCAGCATGGAGCGCGAGGGACCTGCTGACCTGCTTGGGTTGAGGTCTTTGCAGTGCGATGTTTGGGTTCAGAGCCTGTATCTGTGCATGCTGGGGTTGAGGCCTTTTTGTGTGCCGTTTCTGACTCAGTGCCTGCGCTCATGCATGCATACGTGCTAAGCTGATGTTTGATGTGCAGTGCTGCTACACCCAAGTGGCTGTGCGGTGTGAGGTGATTGCATGGATGAGTAGCACATGAGTGGTTGAGCAATCTCGATGCAGGCATTGTGTCTGTGTGTGTGCGTGGAAGGGCAGGCGACTGCGCTGGGAGGGCGGTTGATGGTGGCAGGTCAGAACGACTGTTCAGCCTGCCGGGTGTGGGGATGTTGACGCCGCCAGCATAATTGAGTGGATGGTGTGTCACTCTCTTTGCGACACATTGTGGGGCGGTCTTGTCATGGGATGTGGTGGCCCCAGGCAGTCTGTCAGTTGGCTGATCATACGGGAGGGCTGTGTGTTTGTGCCTGTGGTGTGCAACGGCGGGTCCGTTGAGCATCAAGCAGCAAGGTGCAGGAGTGGGGCATGTCAGGATGGCCGACCTGCATGTGTGCCTTGTTGATCCCCTCCCTGCATGCTGTGCAAGGATACTTCTAAGCAGCCAGGTGGCGCAAGCACAGGGCGCGCACGTGTCCACCCATGTATGCTGGCATAGGTGTCTTGCCAGGGTGTGGAGCTTGAGGACATGTTGAGTCAAGTGCAGGGGACGTTGTGCGCATATTTGTGCATCTCTGAGTGTTGTGCTGTGCTGGTGTGGATAGAGACACCTCAATTGTGCTTGTTGAGACTTGATTGACAAACATCATGCATCACCCTTTTCCTGTGAGTGTTGGTTTGTCACAGTCTTGAAAGGTGTGACCTTGTGACGCATATCGAATTTGCTGTGGGACAGCTGATCAGGCATGCTGATGTGGCAAGGGATGATGGCACCAGTAGTGCAATATGCCTTCCCTGTGCATGGTTTTGCTGGAAGCATGGAGCACGATGATGCCTGAATGAATGACTGCACAGCCATGCGAGTTTCCCCTATAAGAAGCAGGAGCAGCACAAAGTTTGCTGCGCTTGCATGATGTTGTCTTGTTGCCCTGCAGGGACCCACGCAGCCGCGCATGCGCATGGCCCAGTGCAGAAATGCTACAGCAAAGGATTCTGTTGTTTTAGGTCCCAGATGTGCTTGCAGCTGCCTCACCCAACCAGAGTTTGGGGCATCTCAATATCCTGCAGCACTAGGCACAAAGACACACATGCCTCTGGCATCAGGGTGTGACAGGTTTCTGCAGCGCAGCCCCAGCCATGCTGATGGGCCGAGCCAGGACAATCTGATCAGCAGTCAAGACACATCAACATTGCACACTGAACTTCCAGAATCTCCAGAATCTCCTTCCAAGTAGTTCTCTCTCTCAGGCTCTGCAGGATCACAATTGCTTGTCCATCGCATGTCATGTGGCGTCGCTAAAGGGGCATTTCAAGCACTCAAGTAACGTTTTCTATCAGATCTGTTTGCGTTCAAGGCCTTCAGCGGCTGCCAGGCTGTCTCCGACACACACCACTTCTGGTCCCGCCCTTGCTCGGCAGTGCAGCAAGCAGGGCTCAGGCCCTTCTCACGTGTGGACCGTCTACACGTTTACAGCACCTAGCGTCTGTACAGCAAGCTTCGGGCCGCAGCGGGCCATGGCAGCTAACTTTAGCAGTTAGCAGTTAGCAGTGCGCAACAGCAGCAGCAGATGTTGCAGCACCCCAGCGGGCCCGTCCACAGTACCGAGGGCCACCTGCAACATCCACTGCTGTCACAACAGCACCATAATATGCAGTGGTTTGGCCCCAGCAGCAGTATTGGCTGGTGCCCGCAGGCAGCACCATGGGTGGGCCACAGGCTGTCCCGTACGAAGGCCCCATGGTTGCGATCAACAGCTCCGCCACACAGGCCTATGCCCCTCATCCCAACAGCCACAGTGCTGCAGCAGCTGCAAGCCGGGACCGCAGCAGCGCAGGCACCACAGCTTGGGTGCCCATGCAGCAAGCAGCGGGTGTGCTGGCCACTCCTGCACCACTGGGCCCACGGCTGTATGCACCACAGCCGCTGTACGCGCCAGCCCCTGGGGTGCTGAGTATGCCACTTGGTGTGCGGGTGTAGCGGCAGCAGTTACCAGGTTGTGGCGGGGGTGCCCTGCAGCAGCGTAGCTGTGTCCGCGGCGTTGCACAACAGCCAGTGCCGCACACCACACACAGGCACACGCCAGCCATGCAGCCAGCACAAGCAGTAGCAGGGGCAACAGCAGCAGGGGCAGCAGCAGCAGCAGGACAAGAGCACGCCCTGGGCCAGCAGTGCAGCAGCAAGTGGGGTGATACACCACGACAGGGCAGGGGTGGGAGGGGGGGGCAGGCATTCAACCCACGCCATCTGACGGTGTGGCTGAAAGCTGCCACCAGCCCTGAACAGCTGCTGCAGCTGGTGCGGCAGCATGCAGCAGACCTCAACCACATACACCTGAGTGCTGCGTTCACGCAGGCAGTCCAGGTGTGTGGGTGTGGTGCAGCAGCAGCAGCAGCAGCAGCAGCAGCAGCAGCACAGCACCAGGCAGCAGCACCACTGCAGCAGCAGCTGCTCTCAGAGCTGCACCAGCTGGCAGTGCAGATGCAGCAGCAGTGTGATGCCAGGCAGCTGGCCAATATCATATGGTCATGTGGTAAGCTGAGCAGCCCAGTTACGGTCCAGCTGCTGCTGCCACTGCACAGCTTGCTGCAGGCCAGCAACCTGCAGCAAGCTGTGCCACAGCACGTGTCCAATGTGCTGTGGGTTGCTGCAACCTTGAAGCTGCAGCTGAGCGCTGCTGAGCTGCAGCAGCTGTTGGGCAGGTTGGAAGAGCTGCTGCCTGGTGCCGAACCACAGCATGTGGCCAACACCCTGTGGGCTGTGGCAACCATGGGGCAGCAGGTGCCGTCACTACAGCTGCTGCAGCTGTTGGACAGGTTGGAAGCAGTGCTGCCAGGTGCCAACCCACAGGATGTGTCCAACACCCTGTGGGCTGTTGCCACCATGGGGCAGCAGGTGGCGCCACAGCAGTTGCTGCAGTTGTTGGGCAGGTTGGAAGCAGTGCTGCCAGGTGCCAACCCACAGGATGTGTCCAACACCCTGTGGGCTGTTGCTACCATGGGGCAGCAGGTGCCGCCACAGCAGCTGCGACGGCTGATGGGCAGGTTGGAAGCAGTGCTGGCAGTTGCCAACACACAGGCAGTGTCCAACACTCTGTGGGCTGTTGCCACCATGGGACAGCAGGTGGCACCACAGCAGCTGCAGCAGTTGTTGGGCAGGCTGGAAGCAGTGCTGCCAGGGGCCAACCCACAGGACGTGTCCAACACCCTGTGGGCAATGGCCACCATGGGGCTGCAGGTGCCGCCACATCAGCTGCAGCTGGTCCTGGCGGCCTTTCACACAAGGAATACAGCAGCCAAAGCACAAGAGGTCGCAAACCTGTTGTGGGCATGTGGCAAGATGCAGCATCTGCCACTGCAGCTGCTGCAGTCCTTGGAGCAGCACCCTCAGCAGCTGCAGCAGCTCATTACAGCTGCAAACCCACAAGACCTGCCAACATGGCTTGGGCATGTGGTCAGCTGGGGTACGCAGCACAGCTGCTGCCTGGCTTACTGCTGCAGCAGGCGGTCAAGCTGCTGCATGATAGGGGCACAGGCAGCTTTAAGGCACAGGTCATGTGCAACCTGTGCTGGTCAGCAGCAGTGCTGGACCTGCAGCAGTGTGTGCCGCAGGTGCTGCAGCTGGCAGCTGCTGCCAGCCAGGTGATCAGCACGGCCAGTGATCAGGACCTGCAGCAGCTGCACCAGGTGCACTTGTGGCTGCTGGACAGTCAACTGCCTACACCTGGTGATGGGCTGTCGGGTGTGCTGACCCAGCAGCAGCTGGAGCAGTGCAGGGCCAGCTGGGAGCAGTCAATGGTTGCAAGCGCCAAGCAGCGATCATCCGGCCTGCAGCAGTCAGTGTACGCTGCATTGCTGCATCTGCCACATGGCACCTGAAAGCAGCAGCCACAGCCAGAGCAGCCCACAGCTGACAATGCATGTTCGATCGACATTCTTGCTGTGACAGCCTCAGGGGTCCAGGTGGCAATAGAGGTGGATGGGCCTTACCACTTTGTGCAGCCTGGCAATACCCTGACAGGCCCTACCCTGTTCAGGAACCGCGCGCTTGCAGCTCGGGGCTACAAACTTATTAGCGTTCCTTACTGGGAGTGGGATCGGCTGCGCAGCAATGAGGAGCAGCAGCAGCAGTATCTGCTGGGCAAGCTGCGCAGCCTGGGAGGTTGAGGGGTGCAGCGATTTAGTTGCCAAGTGTGAAGTGACGAGTGTCACTAGTGCGCTAGTCCCCACGTGGGGACACTGTGAGGAGCCTGCCACTGTAGGCTGGTGCTCCACTGCAGACATGGGGGGTGGGACAGACCTAAAACCTTCTCAATTTGATAATTGTGTTGCAGTCGCCAGCAGGCTGGCATAGTGCTGGCTGACCAATTTTGATTTGAGAGAGTGTTGAGGGTTGAGGGTTGATTTGGCTGAAACTCTGTACACTCTGGTAACCCAGCATTTCCAGATTGCTTCAGATCCCATTCAGATTGTTCAGATTCAGCACAGACTGACTTCAGACTGTCCGTCACATCTGAAGTGGTGTTTGTGTATCTGAAGCTGTGTTCAGATACAACCCAGTACCACTTCAGACTATCTGGAACGGACTTGAATCTGTATCATGCGGTGTGGTGCTTCTGCCTCGGCCTGAACTGTGGTCAAACGAGGCCACACATAACTGTTATGCGGGGTGCAGCGTCAGTAAACTGTGACATGACTGTATTACACTACTTTTAGCTCAAGTATGGACTGTGTTGTGCAGTGGGTGCATACTGTAGTCGTCCGCGCAGTTGCTGCCATGTTGGGGTCGACAGCATAGAGCCTTCGTTGTTAGGCTTCCAGTTAATTCTGCAAGTAATGGAAGCTAACTAATAGAGGTAGTGCAACACAATGGGTGTCAAGTAAGTCTTGCCAGTCTTTCCCAGCCATACTATGATAGGTGGCTGAGGACTGTGGCTCTGTCCTTACATAGGCAGTCGACTGTCAACCAAGGTTATACACGCCACACAACTTCTCATTCACCTGATAGGCTGCTGAAAGGCGGACTTGCACAGCTGCGCCGGCAGTACCATTCCATTCAACTGTGCTGGTAGTTTGTGGCCTTGAGCGTTGAAGCTGCCAAGCAATGCGGTCACACATATAGTCTATTCAACGTGTGGTCTCTGGCCTAGTGTTTCTCGCAAGCGCGTGCTATCCTGTCTTGCTGTCGACCTCAACTACCTCCAGAGATCTGCAGTCCGTACTGCTGTGAACTCCCGTCAGATTCGCTGGGCTGTGGCCTTCTGGCTTCACTATGATGTTGTTCTATCCTGTCTGCATGGAGACTGTACATGGCTGGTTGCAGCACCACTCTCCACCACAATGCAGATCTGTAGCAGTTGGTATGTCTCTAAGAAGGCTGGTCCGCAGATTCACAGCCAGGCGGCCATGCAATGCGTTCCTTTGCGAACTTTCTACGTGATGACAAGAGAGCAGGCGTCCTGGACACACAGCCGCACGGATCTGGACGCATGCCACTCAACCTCCAGGAAGCTACAACTGTCCTGCGCACATGGAAGCTTCTCCACAGGTGTGCCCACAGCTAAACTTACTCGGTGATGGTGTCGTCAATGGGTGGTTAATGTTTTCTGGGTTGTTGCAGACTGCTGCAACTGCCGCATGGTCTATCTGTTCCCAGTTGACAAGCCAGCTGCAGGGCACATGCCAGCAGATGAGTAGGCTGCTGGCTACGTAACAAGCATGATCAAGCAGAGGCAAAGAGGCAGCAGAGGTTGCTCTCGTTTAACATGCCCCTGAACAAAGGTGCATGTATGGCGCATTGCATGTATGCAACCCAGATCTCGCCTGTGCTGCCCATTGATGACCGCAGGCAATGCCGTATGCAGCTGAATGACAAGCACCTGTCCCGCAACAGCGAACAGGATACTACCAGATCAACGCTGTCATGTGCAGGTTCCAGTGTGGTTGAGTTTGGCCCCTGGTGTGGAGTGTCACCGGCAGCCCACTCAACAAGGGTGATGTAACATGAACAACAGGAAGCGGCCTGCTGCATCAGGTGTAGAGCACTGGTGAGCATGCTGCTACAGCCCATCAGCAGTGTATCCTTCTTCTTTTGCAGACACATTGCTCAGCTGCCTTGACCCAGTCCCGTGCTGTTCAGCTTGCCTAGTTGCACTGTATGCAGCGCCAAGTGCCACATCAACACGCATACTGTACTGCAACCCTGCAAACGGACGCTGGATGACGGCACAACTGTTGGTCTCGGGGGAGGACCCCAGGTGTCTCCCACGCCCACTTATAAGCTATCAACTGACTTGCATCATCTGCTTGATGCCTTTGCAGGTGCTTGAAATACATTTGGGTGCTTGTGGCTACTGCAGTGAAGCTGAGTAAGAATGCACCTTACCATGTGGCGACGGCACAGCGAGCGGCACAGTCCACAAGGCAGCAAGCCAGGAGCACAAGATCGCAAGCAGCAGGCTTGACCTATGTGTTATGTGTCTGGTGGGATGCCAGATCCAGGTGGTTGAAGACTTGTGCCTGTCGCTGGTCTGGTGCTTGTCAAGAGGCTTGTCGACAGCCCACATGTTGTGGTGTTGGGTTGGTAGTGCAGTCAGCTGAGAGGGTTGGGTGGTGCCCTGTGTACTGCTTCGCAACCAGTGGTGCTGCCGCAGCTGGTGTTGATGCTCCCGCAACCAGTGTGGCGTCTATTTGTTGCAGCCTCAGGGTCTGCTGCTGCCTTAGCTGTGGCTTCTTCACTGGCTCAGCCCACACCAACATGCAAGGCTGGTGAAGCCTTGTGCATCGTCTTCCGCCTGGGGTGCTTTTACATGCTTGGTTTGGCTGTGGAGTTTTTTGTGTACACATGTGCTACTTGTGTTAGGTGTTTGTTATTTGCTGGGTTGTATGTCCAGCTGTGGCGTCATGTTGCTTCTGTGTGTGTGCATACCTTGCAAGGTTGGGTTGGGTGTGCATACTGTAGAGCTGAAGTGAATCAGAACTATACGCATGCTCCAGATTGGTTCAGTAGGTCTGATGCTGATCTGATGCTAATCTGTATCTGTAACTGAATCAGATCTGAATTTGTCATCTGAAATTATTGGATCTGACCCAGCTCCAGAAAGGCGCAGGATTCACTACAGATGTACTTCAGGTTTGCTTCAGACTAGGTTCAGAATCGGCCCGGATTGCACCCAGAATCAGTTCAGACTGTCTGAATATCTGATGCACTTCTGCCTTGATTCTGCCAGTTTCTTCAGATGGGTTTACCAGAGTGGTACCAAAGCATGTGCATGCAAGCCTTATGGAGGTTGCCTTTTCTGGTTTGGGTGACTCTTTTTCTACTTTGTGACATCAGTGACTGGCTGCCATGAGCTATTCTTGTTCAGTATGTGAGATTGCGAGCTCTTGTGACGCAGCTGCTTGAACGTCCGGGACGACAACTTCCTTGTTCTTGATTGCACGAGCCATCCTACTCATTGGTCTGTGGGGTAGGGTGGCACTGAACTGTGGCACAACACTTTGCCTTGTCTGTGGGGTGGGGTGGCATTGAATTGTGGCACCACACTTTGCCACTAGAGCCGCGGTGGCTTGCTGCCTGGATGTGGTGTGTTGGGCCTCTTGGCTACCTCAAGTGAAGGACTGTCACCTTACATGCATGCATGGTGGGTGCCGAGTGACGCTGTGCAGCAAATCTGTATGGTGTTGTGGAAAGCCCAGGTATAGTGAGAGCGAGTAACGAGTTTGGCGGCCTCGTGTTGCACTGTACTAGTGTGAATTGAGAGTGTTGACGTACACGTGTCTACCCGTGTATGCATGCATGGGTGTCACGCCAGGGTGTCCAGCCCAAGGACATGCTGACTCACTCGGAGTCAAGTGCAGGGGACGCATACTTGTACAACTATGAGTGTTGTGTTGTGGTCACTTGTAGTGTTGCTGGAGGCATCGTGTCTGTGCTTGGTGTGGCAGGCTCGCCAGTACATGCATTTGTACACATTGCCCTTTCTTGTGGTGATGGTATGTCAGGGTCTGAAAAGGTGTGTAGTTGTGAAGCACACCGTATATGCTGTGGAACAGCTGGTGAGGCACGCTGATGTGGTCAGAGCGGTTGGTACCACTGTCGCAACAGCCCCTCCCTACTGACGACAATTCCGACGTCAGGATTGTGCAGGGGCTGTGCCGGCGGATGGCAACGCCCTATCTAGTAGCGTTGACCATTGCACGGAAACGATCAACAGTTACTACTTAAACTAGTAGACACTGCTTGTGTGCAAGGTATGCAAGTGTGGGTGTTTCCACAGGCCTGATGATCCTTGTGCCATCATGAGTTGCCATCATGAGTGCCACCAGAACGGGCCGTTGGTTCAACCAGTGGATGTTTTTTGTGCCATGTGACATGGATGCCTTCCGCCACCGCAGGGTGCCACAGCGTGCCACCCTGTCCCTCTGTCGTTGCCATTGGTGACGTTGAAACCCTTGTCCTTGACATGGCTTGGCTTGAGTTAACGTCCTTGTACAGAACAGCAAGCTTGTGCAGCTGTTTGTTGCAGGTTTGTGTGGGCAGTTGCGATAGGTGGAGGCGCTCACTGGTTTTTGGTTGGTGTAAAAGGCTTGAAATATGAGCATTGTCTGAAGAGAGGACGGGGCCACACTACAGTTAGCGCAGTCATGCCACCATGTAAGATGTGAGTGCACATATTCTGCTGTTTGCTTGCCTAGCATGCATGCTATATAGTTCATTCACTAGTGCTGATCAGCAGCAGCTAGGGGTGCTCTGCAGCTGCAGGGCATCTACCAAAGCTTTGAGCAGAATGCGCAGCATGTATGAAGTAGAATTGGGCACTGATCTTGCGTTGCTGTGGCTCTCAATCATTTCTATGGCCATAGACGCTCTATGGATGCGAGCGTGCGAATTGATCGCACGATGTGCTTCTACAACATTCCGGCGTTGGTGAGTGATATTCTTCCGAGGTTGTGATCACTGTGGCAGCAAACTCAGTCTGCCTATGTGCAAGCCCGGGCCACACCTGACTCTGTCTGTTGCAAGGAAGGCTGGTTGAAGGCAGGTCGCCAGCGGCGCCAACGGCTGCAACATACTAATTATACTGTACAGAAACGAATATCTGACTTCTGTAGGTTCTGCGAGAGGGCAGCATTGGGCCAGGGTAACTGCAGTTACACGCTGCTGACTCGAAGGTCGGCATCAGGAGCCAGCAATATGCGGGCATATGTGAGTGCATGGAAGCTGACACGAAGGTCAGCATCACCCTATATAGTGCGCTGCGCGAAGTGGTTTGGTACATTTACCTGTTGAACTCCGCAAGTGACCTGAATTGACCTCACCTCCATAGCCAGCAACGCGGCAACAGACATGGGTTCACACCGCTCAAAAGCCTCTCCATGCAACAGCAAGCTGCTGTTGCTGGTCGCTTTGTTCGCTTGCACACTCGGCAGCTTGCCCTCCGCGGTTCATGCACACGCATCTTTGCAGACTCCCACAAGCCGTAACGCAGTCTACTTCACCTCGTCTGGTAGTCTTCCCGGCCAGGGCCTCGGAGCCTGGTACGCCAATGGAGGCAACGGTCTGGGTCCCACACCATTCCGGCCTGCGGGCAGCCCGGGTGAGTGCCCTTCTTGTTCCCCCAACCTGCACGCAAAAGTTGCAGCCCTTATTTGCAGTCAACAAGCCTGCACGCAACTGCAAGCTGCATCAGCAGCACAGCAGTGTGTTTTCCCTTGCAACTGTTGCAAATAGCGCAAGGTGCTGTAGCATGAGGTATGCGACTGACCCACTTCTTTTGTGCGTGTTGCTGTTGCTAGGTGTGTGTGGAGATCCCTACCAGGAGTCCCCCTGGACCAACATCGCCAACTTCATGGGCGGCCCTGTGACCACCTACACATCCGGCCAGACCATCAGGGTGAACGTGAGGCTGCAGGTTAACCACGGAGGTCGGCTAACCTTCAGGATCTGTGACAGGAGGACAAGCCTTGATCAGAGCTGCTTCAATGCCCCTGGCCGCACCCTCCTCAGGTAACACTTTTGGGGCCCTCAACCATGTATCAAGACCGATCTACAGTTTACTCCCCCTGCGGTACATGCTTTTGGGTCAGGGCTGTTGCTAGGGGTTGCTGTGAAGAGACAGCATGTTTCTCTCCCATCAATGTAACAGCCTTTGCCACCACCACAGTATGGCAGGTGTCCTGTAATGCTGCACAGTCAGATACTCATGCATGCATGCAAGATCCGCGACACCACACGAGCTCAGTGTCAGGATCTCTTGCCTTGCCACCTGCACTCTTCTGCCTCCTGCACTGCAGGGCTGACAACGGCAAGCCTCACTGGTACATCCTTTCCGGAAGCTGGGCCAACACCAACGCAGGGAACCCTGAGTTTGCGGTGATCGACTACAGGCTGCCTTCTGGCTTCTCATGCCCCACGGCTGCGTCCTGCAGATGTGAGTCTGCACTCGCAACATTTCCCAGCACTGGGGTGTAGCTATCTCGGAGGGCCTTCATGTGTGACTGCAGGCTGGCTTGCCCTGCGAAGCATGTTGGTGTGGCAGTCATTCAGGCATCCCTAGCCATGCTTTTTGACATTCGACGAGGCCAGCGGTCATGTCATATGTGATGTTTGTTGTAGGGCCCAGCTTGCACTTATGCATATTATGATAGCAACCATGGCAAGCTGCCTTTGGCAAAGGGTCCAGTGAACTTCACTGGGCCTTTTCAGGCTGTATATTTCACTAAGTGCCTTTTTGGGCTGTATACTTCACTAAGCATACTTGCTGACAGCTGTGCTGCTGCTGTGCTGCTGCTGTGCATCTGCAGGGAGTACTTCACCTACAATACCTGGTAAGCGCCCCTGGCAGCGCCAGGTTTCAACACGGTGCAGGATAGTCAGCAAGTAGATTGCATGGCATGATCTGGCTACTGGGCTGAGGCATATGGTCCACTGTACAAGGGCCTTGACTGTGACAGACTCTCTGAACATAGCAAAATCAAAGGCTATCTGGAGCCTCCAGCGCAAGATTTGCTTTGTGGGCTACAAAACCAAACTTTGGATTGGTTGGTTGGACTACACTCGGGTACGACTGTAGCTGCTTGCTGCTGGCTGCCTTCTGCTGTCATTTGCCGCAGCCTCGAGCAGTGCCCAAGGGAGGACTGCGGGTTCTACGCAGACAGAAGGAATGCCATCACTGGCCAAGCTGGCCCCCTGGCCTTCTGCTACACTCCTGGTGCCAACGCACCAGAGATCTTCCTGTGAGTTGTGTGTCAGGCGTCTTGTCAACTGAAAGCATCATGCCTACCTGCTGCAGGCAGGTTGCAATTTGTTAGCGCAGGCAGCCTCAACGAGCCCCTGCCAGCAGCCAGCAAATACAACAGTGCATGCACTGCAGAAAACACCATGGTCTGAAGCCAGCCATCAGCTCCCTTGCCTCTGTAAAAAGAATGTCTGGAAGCAAGCCTTGAGTCAAAGTTTGTCTGTCCGAACCCTACAACCCCTACTCGGATTAGGGTTTGTTCAACGGCGGCATTCCCTCTCAGAGGGCCAGGGGTGGGACCATCCCAACACTGTTGGATGGTCCTGCCAATTGTGGCACAATTCGCGAAAGGTTTCAGCAACTTGCCAGCCTGACGCTCAACATCTGTCGAGGACATGCATGCATGGCCCTGCCCACTGTGCTGTTGTCCCGCTGGTCCTACAGGAACTGTGCTGACATCGTCATCAACGGTGGTGGAGGCGGTGGAACTGTCCCCCCTCCATCCCCTCCCACCAACACCTGTGGCAAGTGCAACCTCCCTGCAATGTCAGGAGGGTGCAAGTGTGACAGCAACTGCAACTGCCTGCCGGGAACAGGTGAGATCATCTCAGATGCAGCCTTGGAGGCTGTGTGCTTACAGTAGGCAGCTTTTTCAATGCTGGTGACCTGAGCCCCTCATGTGCATTGTTGCCAACAATGGCATTTGCTACTACATTGGACTCCAATAGTGCAATCGGATTGCACTATCACAGGTCTTTGTGCAATCAGCAGTACTATACTCTCACACTGTGCTGGCAGCAGGCTGAAACTTGCCACTGTTGCTACTCTGCCTGTCTGTGCTCTCACACACCCTGACCCTCAGGTGGCGCCAGGTGTGACAAGTGTAACATCCCTGTGGCTCAAGGAGGGTGCCAGTGCAACAGCAACTGCGACTGCATTACATCAGGTGAGCCTCAAGCCCAAGTTGCAACCCCAATTGGGGCTTGGCCCCTGCAAACTGCAACACTAGATCTCTTCAAAAAGGCCACATGCCACACATGTTCTGGACTCAGTAGCCTATTGGCTAGCCAGCTAGGCATGCATGCATGCCATGCACATGATGTGAATTCAGTGAGTTCTATAAGCCTTGTGGGACCCCTTGGCCAAACTTATGGTGATCAGCTAGCTAGTCATCAGTCCACGAAAGACTGTGCCTGTGTCACTCCATGCCATTCGGATTCCATGCAATCGGAATGCACAACTAGCCTGTAGAATGTGACCCATGTGTCACAACGTAATGATTGGTGAAGGCAGCCCTGCATACCGGCACATGTACTGCAGGCCGGGCCTGGCCTGACCCGCCACTGGCCAACTGGCCTGGCTCCCAGGGACCGAGTCTAACACGACGAATGTGCTGTGCACTCTCCGCCTCACAGGTTGCTCCACAAACTGCCCCACCGTCACCAACTCACAGTGCCAGTCAGGTGAGACTGTGCTGGTGCTCTGCCATGATGCAATCAATATCGATGATACTCCCACCTCATGTGAAGCCAGCGGCTGCATCACACTCCAGATTTCCCATACCATGCCTAGTAGGCACTTGGTTCCATGTCTGCTCAATGTGCATGATTCACAGTGATCCCCTGCGCAGCCGAGTTCGGTCTCCACCACTCACAGTGGGGTGAAGCCATACGGTACGCCATCATGGGCCCCCCACATCTGTTTCTTGTCAACTGGTAGAAGATGTTCACCATACTGCTGTTGCTGTGCACTGCTTCCTCCTGCACAGGTGGTGGCTGCAACACAGCAACAAGGACCTGCAACGCCATCACCAACCGCGCCGACGGCACCACCTGCACCGGAGGAACCTGCAGGGGTGGCGTCTGCCAGACTTCCTCCACCGGAGGCTCCTGCTCTGGCCTCACCGGTCAAGCCATGGCAACCTGCTTCTGCGGCCGCAACCCTATCGGTTACTACCAAGACACAGCTAACGCTTGCCGTGGGGGCATCTGGTGCTACGCTGGCGGTGCACAGTACGTGCCGTGTGCCCAAGGGACCCTGTACGATGCAAATCTGAGGGTTTGCAACTGGGCAAGCCAAGTCACTTGCCCGGCTGTCCGTACTGCCAGCACGGCTGCATCAACCTCCCGTACTGCCAGGCGCCGTGCCTCCTTGAAGGGTGATGTCACAAGGACACCAGCTCAGACCGCGGAGGAGGCGGCTGCTGCTGCTGTGGCTGCAGCGGCCGTCGCTGCCGCCCAGCCCGCCGGCATTGACAACAGCACTTTTACAGATCCCGCCGCTGCAATCGCAGCTTCTGCTGTGACTGATGGCGTCACTCAGGAGGTTCCTGCTGCATTTGTGGCCCCTGAAGCTATTGGTGCTGCGGGTGTGAACGCAGCAGAGCCAACAGCTGCTGCTGGCGTTGATGCAGTTGGCGACGTTGCTGCAACTGGGGTGGACGGTGTTGCTGGTGTGGTTGCTGATGCCACTGATGCAGCAGTTGTCACTGAGGCAGGAGCTGTGGTGGCTGATCCTGCAGGTGCTACTGTAGCACCCTAGACTGGGAAAGCCAATTTCAGTGCGTGGCTAGGCTGATGACAGCTACTACTACGTGCTGCACGTGCCAGTGCTGTTGATTGGGTTGGCTTGCCTGCCAGCAGCTTGCTTCAAGCAACACTGTGCCTGCCTGTAGGCCACAGATGGTTCTGGCATACGATGTGATCATGCTTGTTGGTTGACAGGGTGGTTCCTGTTGTGACGTTGTTTGTTTGTGTGGCTAAGCTGGGGCTACCCCCAGCCCAGCATGCCAGCGCAGGCATGCCTGGAGCGCCAAGATCAATAGGAAGTTTCTAGAGATAGTCTTGCATGCATGTTGTTGCCTTGGAAGCTTTGGGTGTCAGACTGGCTGCCTGTGCTGCAGGCTGGGCACAGCTGACCAACAACGGATGTGTGAATCATGCCTCACCCATACACCTCCATGCTGCACTGGTAGCTGTGATGCTCTGAGGGCCAGTGGCAGTCATGCTGGTGTGTCGCAAGGGCCACCCCTTGGCCAAAGGGTCACTCCGTGCTGTACTGCAAAATGCATGCCCCTTTCTACAAAAAGCTTGGAGCCTTGGCTCGTCTAAGGCTTGGCTGGTCAAGTTGCTGTTGTGGTTCTGAGGCGAGTGTGGTGGGCAGCTGGCTTTACAGCCCATGTACACATGTTTGATGTGGTCGTGCTATGGTTTCTTTGTGACCCTGGTGTTTTTATCTGATGAGTACTTTGTGATGTGGTTGTGTCTGTGGAAGACAACCCAGCATAGCCGCCTATGCCGCTGGTCACCAGCGGTTGCGGGGAGGTGCATTTGCATTGGGGTTCAACCCTGAGGGCGGACAGCTCAGCACTTATGCGCACTACCCCTTTGTCAGCCTTTCCAGATGTTTCTGATGGGATCGCCACACAGTCAAGCGTCACAAGGTGTGTAGCCTTACCAAGGATGGTTTGGTTGCCAGTCACTCGGGATGATAATGAGGCACTAGTGAGTACTCACGTGATGCTGGGGTTTGGAGCACACGTGATGTGTGGGTTTGAAGCCCTGTAAGACGCCTGGTCAAGGGTCAGGAAAGGGCCCCCATACCAATCAGGCATGCATACTTGCGTCGTGGGTGGTTCTGACTGTCTGTTAGGTGGACTGCCTGTTGGCAGCAGGGGTGTTGGCACCCAAAGTGCAACAATCACCACCACAGCCGGTTGAATGATACCCATGAGGAAGTCCAATGTTCTGCAACCTGTTGACAGTCCACTGGCGGCGTTGGTTGTGGGCCACCCAGTTGTACGCTTTTGTTGTTGTCATGTGGGCGTTGGGGCAGTTGCCAGTTGAGGCAACCTGGCAGGTTGCTCAGCAAGGCAAGTTGGATATATCTGGCAGGCTGTGCGCCTCGGCTGGTGTGGTTTGTTCAGTGGCTGATGGCGTGATGCTCTCTATCACCTGCTGTTCAGGACCCCATACATAGCCAGGATACTGTAACATGTGATCTGGCTGTTTTTAAAAAGTCATCACAGCATGTCGTTTAGTAAGTGACTCGAACCTTCAACAACTTGTCAGCAACAACACAGTGCAATATTACAATGCACTCACAACTGCACTATACCATCATAATCCCATGAGCAGATCTGCCCGCTGGCTAGTGCGAGGGAAAAGAGATAACCCCCTGCAATGCTGGTATTGGTATTATAAGCCACAAACAGCCCTGGCACCCTAGGGTAGGCCTACCCCATCAGAGCAATGATGCATACAGCATGCCTCCCTGCTTGCCAGGTGTGGCCATGTTTCTAGTCATCTGCACACTTACACAGCTGTGCACCCCAATCACAAAGCATGCTCCTTCACAACCAACGCCCTTACCCCCACCAACACTGCACAAGCATTGAATAATATCAGCTTTTGGGTATTGCCTATGAGACTAACCCTATAGGTATTTAGTGCACTAGTAGAACAAGGACCAGGAGTAGGATGGACAGCATATCCTCCTCTTAGTAGTGCATAGAGTCACTCTGGGGCCAGACCGCACTACTACCCACACAAACTTGAGTGGGCGGCATTGAGCGCTGTATAAGCGGTCCACCACAGTATGATACCGAACACTGCACAACCATGCCCAACGTGCCTGCACCCACAAGACCCCGACAAATGTCAGCGCAACACAGCAATTGCATAGCTGCATTGGGATAGATCAAGGAGAGTGCGCTAAACTGAGGCCACAGCCGTCTTCACGGCACATAGATGCAATAGAGAATGTGATGTACAAAGGTTTCAACATGCACCCAATTGTGACAGCACAGCTACAAGCAGCAACAGGGATGAACCAGCCAACACAAAACAAGTACAAGGGTAGCGCTGCTGCATGCCCATCACCCTGTGAAAGCTTTACACCACGAGCTCAACTGGGTCACCCAGCTGAAGCAATGAAGGCAGGCCCCAGCGCTGCTGCAGCTTCTCATGACCCCAAATCCACAGCAGCAACCACAACCCGGCTTAGCTGGCAAACACAGCCTGTATAGGTGAGGAAGGACGCCTCCCCCTCACGACGGCGCCCAAACCCCGTCCCTAATCCTCTGCTGCTGCTGCTGCTGCTGCTGCTGCAGTGGTGGTGCTGGTGCTGGGGCGCAGGTCGCGCCGCTGCATGCCTGCCACCCTGTACAAACTCTGCACCACGAGCTCAACTGGGTCACCCAGCTGAAGCAATGACGGCAGGCCCCAGCGCTGCTGCAGCTTTTCGTGACCCCAAATCCACAGCAGCAACCACAACCCAGCTTAGCTGGCAAACGCAGCCTGTATAGGTGAGAAAGGACGCCCCCCCACCCACGACGGTGCCCACACCCTACCCCTGACCCTCTGCTGCTGCTGCAGTGGTGCTGGGGCGCCGGTAGCCGCCGCTGCATGCCTGCCACCCTGTACAAACTCTGCACCACAAGCTCAACTGGATCGCCCAGCTGCAGCAACGCTGGCAGGCCGTAGCGCTGCTGCAGCTTTTCATGGGCCCCAACCCACAGCTTAGCTGGCAAACGCAGCCTGTACAGGCGAGATCGGCCGCCCCCCACCCACGACGGCGCCCACACCCTGTCCCTGATCCTCTGCTGCTGCTGCTGCAGTGGTGGTGCTGGTGCTGGGGCGCGGGTAGCGCCGCTGCATGCCTGCCACCCTATACAAGCTCTGTGTGACAAGCTCAACTGGGTCCCCCAGCTGCATTAATGCAGGCAGGCCCCAGCGCTGCTGCAGCTTCTCGTGCACCCAGGCCTGCAGGGGGGCTGTGCCATCCTTTTGGAGGATGTAGCGGAAGAGGTTGTCGCAGTGGTCCCGCACCTGCCATAGCTCTGGCTGGGCCATGAAGGCAGCGAGGTCGTGGGCACCCTGTGGGCAACAAACATGGGAAGGAGGCAGGCAGGCACAACATGATGGGTTGTTGGCAAGCAAGGTGAGGTTCAAGGTATCAGCGCGCTAGGTTGGAGCAGCATAAGCAACCATGCAAGGTCGCAACAGAGGACAGCTCTGGCTGAGCCATGAATACGGCCAGGTCATGGGCACCCTGTGGGGCCGCAACGGGGGATTGGGGGCAAAGGATTGGACGGAGGGAAAGCACATGGCGTGAACTAAAGTGTTGGAAGCTGTGCAGGGTGGAAAAGAGCAACCAAGCAAGTTGGGTGGAGCAGGATCATCTATCAAACCGCTACAACAAGGCTCTGGCCGAGCCATGAAGGCGGCAAGGGTGTGTGCACCCGTTGGCAGGGGGGGCGGCCGGAGTGATGAACCACATGAATAAATAAGTGAGTGAGTAGGTGGGTGTGAAAGCACAGCAGGGCGCACGAATGACAGGTTGCACCCAAGTAGGTTGCACAGCACAGCTCTGGCGGATCCACTGGGGTCCTTCAGAAGGCAGCGGGCGGGGGGGGGGGGGGGGGTGCACTCTATCACCACTCATTCTAGCCGTATGCAGCTGCCGATCATACAATTGGCAAGGGCAGAGTGTATTCATGATAAACATTTTCAGGATAAGAATTAATGCCGTAATGATTCTTCGCATGCTTCCAATGTTTCTGCGGGGATGCCCTGTCTGCAATGCTATGGTGCACTGCGGGTGTGAAACAGGCACTGCAACGTAGCATTGGAGTGCCTGTTTCACACCCGCAGTGCACCATAGCACTGGAGACAGGGCATCCCCGCAGAAACATTGGAAGCATGCGAAGCCATGGATGCATTTGGAACCAAGGAGGAAGTCACTACAGTACTCCTTGGAACAGCAACGTCAAAACAGTCCTCATCAAAGCACAATATCACTTACCCTAGCCGAGTGCAGCTGCCGCCCATCTCCGCAATGCACCATGGCATTGGGGAACATGTTCTCATGCTCCAGCGGACTGAAATCACCACTTGATAGCACCAGGCAGTCATACACACACCCCACACCACTGCTGCCGCTGCTGCTGCCATTGCTGCCACTGCCGCCCCCACCACTGCTGCCACTGCTGCTGCTGCTGTCAGTGCTGCAGCGACCTGGTAAGAACCGCAGCCCCTCAACTACCGCCATCGGCTGCTGTCCAAGATCTGGCCTGTCCTGCAGCTCATACAAGACAGTATCCTTACACCCCGCCGGCCCTGCCACCACCCGTAGCTGCTCTGCATTCAAGGCAGCAGCCCAAGGCTTTACCCATACTGCTGCTGGCCCTGCCGGCCCCTGTAGCTGGTGCACAGTCACCCACAGCAGCTGCTGATGCTGACCGTACTGGGACTGCAGGGCCCGCAGCTGCCGCTGCAGCATGCTCAGCTTCGACTGGCCCTTGCTACTGCTGCTGCCACTGCCGTTGCCACTGCTGCTTGTGCCGGAATCCTCAACCTCTGCCTCTGTTTGAAGGCTGAGGAGGTGGGTTATGTCGACGCTGATGGGACCAGAGTTTGCAGGCAGCTGCTGCAGACCGGGGGGCAGCTCCTGCTGCTGCGGCTGCTGCTGTTGACGGCTGCCAAATGACCTGCTGCTGCTGCTGTCCCTGAAAACATGCCACAGCGGCTGCTGCGGCTGCTGCTGTTGCTGGCATGGACCTGCTGAGGACTGGGGGTTGCCGAGTGAGGCTTTGACAGCTTGCTTGGGTGACCTGGGCGATGTGGTCCTGCTGCTGCTGCTGGTGCCACGACGGTAGAGAGCAGCAGCAGCTTCAGCTTCGGCAGCATAGCTGTCTGCTGCATATGCTGCTATGACAGCAAAGCTGCCTCCCCTGCTGTAGCTGCCGACTTGCGGCTGCACCGCATGCTGCTGCTGCTGCAGCTGCTTTGGGACTGGTGCTGCTGCTGCGGCCCGTGGGCTGGCGCAAGCACTGCTGCTGCTGGTGGGTCGGGATGCTGCAGCACTCGCATATGCATGCTGCTGCTGCTGCTTCCGCCGCGCCTGCCGAGCAGCTGCCAGCTCCGCATGCGGTGAGGTGAACTGCTGGCGGGTGAGCGCAGGGCGGGCAGCATTTGCTGCTGCTGGTGCTCCTACTGCTGCTGTTGTGCTGCTGCTGTTGCTGGAGGGGCGGGCCTCCTGTTGCTGCTGCGGTTGGCACTGGGTTTGCTGCCTACTGTGAGAGGCAGCAGACAGCATGCGGGCTCGATGCTGGCGAATCTGAGCATGTGGGGTAGCAAACTGCTGCTGCTGCTTCAGCGATGCGTTTAGATGAGGGACCTGCGAACCCTGCTGCTGCAGCAGGTGGGCTGACAGCTGCTGTGGTGACTGTGATGGTTGCAAGTGCTGCTGCTGGGCTAGGCGCGGTACCCAGGTTTGGGGTCTGCGTGGGCCCTGGGGTCTGCTGCTGCGTAATACTACTTTGGAAGAGGGCTGCCCAGGCCTATTCCCATGCGTTTGAGGGGATCTGAAAGCTGGGTTGCTGGCGGGGCCCATGGCTATGCTGCCCTGGCACAACAAACACTGCCAGGAGGGTTCGGTACCTAGCAGTCGTGCTGGAGGCCGCAACAGGAGGCTGATGCTTCTAACTGGAGATCCTATGCGAGCCACAACCTTGAGCATGAAGGAGCCAGCGTGGCAAGAATGTTGAGGCAGATCTCTGTGCTGCTCTGCCTGTTCAGAAAAAGGAGACGCAAGCAGGGAGCAGGATGCGTTCAGTTGATTTCCTGAGGTTACGCTAGACTGAAAGTCCCCTGCCGAGGCACGACCCACCGCACTTGGGGCGCAAGGCCTTGCCTAGGGCACAAGGTGAGGTGAGGTAAGGGTAGGGAACAGAGTCGCACATACAGTGAATCGGACATAGTAGCACTGAACGTGTATTCCTCTGCAGCACCTGTCGTGTCCGAAGCAGTTTGCTTACTTTATCGGAACAGCTTTTTGCCTTGAGAGCACGCCGTGGACGCTGGAACTCTGCAGTTGTTGAGCGTGTGTAGAGCAGGATGTCGAGCAGGTAAGCGGTGGCGGCATCATGGCCGCAACAGCAGAGCAGCAGCAGAATGCAGCAGATCCTGCTGCTGTGTTGTGATGCATGCTGATCAAGGGGTGGAGGGTCTCCGTAACTCTCTCCGTCCCCTGTTCTTGCCTGATCTGCTCCCTTACGTTGCTTGCGGCCATCACGGCTCTGTTGCTGGTCCGCTTGCAGCGTGGTATGCAGGTACTACCTGCAAGGTGCTTGCGCCTTTGGGGACAAGTGCCGCTTCTCCCATAGCAGGGAGTCCTCAGATGAACCATCCAACGTGAGTATCCACAGCAGCTGTTGCTGCTGCACCAGGTCCACCACGTGTGATCAGAGAAAAGGTTCATGCAGCAGCGTCTCTACACTGCTTTGCATGCCGCATCAGCTGCAGCACAAGCAGTCCCTACTCGGCTGGGGTCCAGTCAACCCTGCGCTTGCCTGTGACTCACTTTCTGTTGGCATGTGCTGTGTGTATGTGCATGTGGACAGGTCTGTCGATACTATCTGGCCGGCAACTGTGCCTATGGGGACAAGTGCCACTACCAGCACAGCAAACCCGGATGGAGTGGCAGGGGCCAAGCAGCATCAGCATCCAGGTGTGTGCGTCCTCACTGCTTGTCATACATGATTACGTCATACATGATTACGTTATACATGATTACGTTGCTGGTCCTTGCCAGTAATCAGAGGGTGCAGGACTGCATGCAGCTAAGCTTGGAGCAAGCTCCTGCCAACAAGCGGCATGTGCCCAACTACACTGTGCACAACGTGTCGTGTGCTCGGTCAGCTGACTCGCTGCATAATATGGTGTGGTCCCTCCTCATGGTGTGGTCTCTTTTCAGACCTGCATGATCTGGGTCTGTCACCTGCATGGTAGTATTGATAGCTATGGCGTGTCTTTCCTTCTGCTGTCTGTCACCTGCATGCAAGCATTGGTAGGCTGTTGTGCTGCAGAAGTTGACAGCCTTTGCATCCCGTCAACCCTACACCATAAACTATTACTTGCCAACCCCAGCCCCAACCCCAGCCCCTGATTGAAAAGTGGACATGAACCTGAATGCGATGGCTGCTCAATCCTGTTGGCAATTGCTGCGCTACGCTCTTCTGTCCTGCAGCAACTACAGTGCGCCCAGTGGCGTGCCCAAGCCCCCTGTGGGCGGCAGTGGTGCTGGAAACATGGTCAAGCTGCCCAGTGGCGCCAGTGAGTTCGGCATGGTCGAGGCGGCGCCTAACTGGGATGACTACATGACGCCAGGTGGGCGGTGCATTGGGTGTTGGGGGCAGCCAGACATGCTCTTGCACTATGGGTGTGTTGGTGGGGTGTTGTGCTTGGTGAGGTGGTGCCAGTGAATTTGGCATGGTCTAGGCGGCACTAATTTGGGATGACTACATGACACCAGGTCGGTTGGTATTGGTATTAAAATGGCTATGAGGCTGAGCAACCTTTTGCGCAGCGGGTGTGTCAGGGGATCCCTAGGCACAGGGTCAACATGCAGCATGCATGCGATGCTACCTAGCGTTCCTGTGGTATGTCATGCTGCTCTGCGGACCGACATCATATCAAGGATTGCTCAAGGCTTGCTCCCTGCTGGCAGGTGATGCCTCATGCATCGCCTGCAGATGAGGTGGGCGAGATTGACCGATGGCAGACCGTCGTGTGTGCACATAATCACATGTATAATCAACCGACTATCACGTCATCCACATATATTATTGTCTCACACCCCTCCCCCTGCAGATGAGATGGATGAGTTTGAGCAGTGGCAGAACGAGCAGGCCATGGCAGCAGCGGGCGGCGGTGGCCAGGGCAGCGTTGACGACGGCGACATCATGGACCCCGCAGACATCCCCCTGTGCAACGAGTATGCAGCGACCGGGGGCTGCAGCGCTGGCGAGGAGTGCTGCTACATACATGGCGACCAGTGCGAGGTGGGTGGGGTGTGTTGATGTAGGTCCACGAAAGGAGGGTGGTGGTGTGTGTGTGTGTGGGGGGGGGGGGTACAATTTGATACTTTCACCGCTGGGCGATACTCTCCACTCTGGATGACTGGGTAGACCTGGTTTGAATTGATGTGTAGAGAGGTGCGTGACAAGGGGGGTGAAAATCTTGTCACAAGCGCATCCAGACAGGTCCAGTGCTGCTACATAGATGGGGACCAGTGTGAGGTGGGTGGGTGGGGGTAGGAGGGGGGGTGCTGTGTATTCAATAGGATGGTGGTGGAAGTTGGGGTTGAGTGTCCAGAAGGGGGGAGCGTGAAGACACAGCCAGACAGGACCAGTGCTGCCACATCCATTTTACCATGCGGTGTGTGGGGTGTGTGGGTGCTGTCGGTTCAGAGAGAGAAGGGTGGCCAAGGGGTTTGTGAGTGTGTTGGGAGGGGCGCAGACAGCATATTGTACACACGTTCAGGGAGGACCCCGTTGTTTGGGGGCTTTCCGGTGGCAAAACTCTTATGAAAAGGTCACATAGGCGCCATGGCTTTGGATGGAAGGCAGGCAGGCATCGCAATGCAACCGTCGATGAAGGGGCTGGCAGGGCTAGTGTGTCAGGCTACACAACCATCACATGTTTGAGGTATCAGCCTCACTGCAGTGAGGCTGATACCTCAAACATGTGATGGTTGTGTAGCCTGACACACCAGCCCTGCCGGCCCCTCCACAGACAAGGGATTTGCCCCGCATTGGCAATGCGAGTATGGACCAGGGCACAGTTGTTCCTTCACTGGTCTTCCGCTTCTGCAGAGGCAGAAACAGGTGAAGGAAAACCTCGTACTCAAGTGGTTGCACTCACATGACCCACTTCCATCAGCTTTGAGAACCAGCACAGGGGTGGCAGTGCTGCACTGTCACCTGCAGCGGAATGGTCACTCCCCTGTTAGAAGACTGTGTAGCTGTTGTGGTTTGGCACATGCTAGCAGATGTTGGGACCGTGTGTTGTGTGTTGGGCAAGGTCAGTGGTAGTGGCAGTAGCAACAGCCCCATGCACAAGCTGAATTGAAACAATGAAAGGGGTGGGGCAAAGTGCAAGCCACCAAGCTGCACCATGATCTTTGCAGCTGGAGGGCTGCGGTGCAAATGATGTGGCAAGCAACACTACCAGGGTCGAAATCAAACCAAAACAAATGGGGCTGTTGCTGCTGCCCTGCTGCTGCCATTCATTTGATTGCACAGATCTGCGGCTACTTCTGCATCCACCCGTATAACCCGGACGTGACAGCACACCATCAGGCAGTCTGCTCAGAGGCCATGGCAGCTGCTGCAGCTGGTGGGGACGGCAGCTGTAATGGCAGCGCGCCGGCAGCAGCAGCGCCGGCAGCAGCGCCGGCAGCAGCGCCACAGGGAGGCAAGAAGGCTGCTGCAGCAGCAGCAGCGGCAGACAGCAGTGCAGAGGACACTGCTGCTGCTGAGGGCTCAGCTGCTGCTGCAGCTGCTGGGGGTGAGGGTGAGGAAGGCAAGGAGGCTTTGTCGGAGGGTGCAGCGGTCGCAGAAATGCAGAATGGGAAGGAGGAGGGGGAGAAGAAGGGTGATGCTGTGGATGCGGCAGCAGCAGAGGAGGGGGACAAGGGTGGGGACGGCAAGGGCGAGGGTGAGGCAGCAGCAGCTGATAAGCTTGCAGACAAGCTGGCACAAGCCAAGGTGGACAGCTAGCTCATGAGGCCTGGCGCTGCTGCTGCAGCGGGGTGAGGCGTCTGGCTGTTGACACTGTGTGGCGCGTGCGTCAGTGTGTGGGGGGACAGCCATGCAGGCAGCGCTGCTGACGCAGTAGGGTGTGGCGGGCCTGGGCGTCGGCACTAGCTGGTGCGTGCGGGTGTGCTTGTAGGCAGGCAGTGGAGTGCCAGGGTTTGGCGGGATGTTGTGCTTGGGCGTTGTAGCATGTGTCATTGCAGTTTCGTGTTGTTTGTATTGTTGCGTGTAGCTTCGTGTTTTGTTTGTGTTGCTAGTAGGCGTGTGTGGCTAGTGGCTTGGGTACGGCGTGGGCAGGTGTGTGGTAACTGGCTGGCTCACAGGTCCCGGCCTCCGAGGGGTGTGCAGTGGGTGTACCATCAGGTGGTGGCTGGCTGCCAGTGCAGCCCTAGCTATTATGCTGGTTGGCCCCAAGTGACACTCCGTAAAGGTGGACGGCAGCGGGCATTGCTAGCATATGCACCAGTCAAGCAACTGTCAGCTGATGTATACCTTGGCAGCACCCGCTGGGGAGTGCCTTGACAAGTTGCGTGGCTGGATGTGTTGCGTGCGTGTGTGCTGCACAGTGTGCTGGGCGCGCAGGCTGTCGCGATACACCGCATGCTGGGGCACTTGTTGACAACGTTTGACAGGCACACGCAGCATGTGGCGGTCATGGCTGCTACTGTTAAGTGTGCTGCACAGCAGCCCTCATGTTGGTTGGTACCTCCTGCTTGTCGCCGAGTTGTGTACTCGTGTGTTTCATCATTGGACGTGTGATTGGCTCCTGCGGGAGATGAATAACCTCAAGGCCTCCTGGCGCCATGCAGTGGAGTGCTGCGCTAGCCTAGTAGTTGGCCCAACTCTGGGAGGGCAGCCCTGTTGCACACCTGCTGTGGCTGCCTTCTTGTAACAGATGCTTGTAACAGACTGGCGCCGGTTGAGTTGTAGGGTGTAGCAGCTTGTAAGGTCATGTTCAGCAGCATCCCTGCCGTTGTGTCGTGTACCCTTGCCCGCGTGTTGTTTCTTCCCTGTTTCCTCACTGTCAATCCATGGTAGGGGGCATGTTTGTGTAAGCAAGGGGCTGTTTGTGGTTGGTGTATGCCTGCATGGGTTGCTGCAGTTTTTGCCGCCTGGTCAGCCTTCCGTTTCTAGCTGGAAGAGTTGTCAGGGGGCCTGCTGTGTTTGCACTGCTGTTGGTGTGCATTTGTCCGCATTGCAGTCGTCTGGTTGGCTAGGACGGGTGCTAGGTTTTTGGGGCACTTGATATTGAGGGATGTTTGTTGTCATCTCGCACTGTAACGTCCCATTTGCAGCAGTGTGTTAAAAATGAAGGAAAGTGTGGCTTCCAGCATGCGGCAACATCACTCGGCTTCCGCTTTGGTGGTCAGTACCACTCAACGTCGCCCAAGGAGTGGTGGCTGCTGCAAGAGGCGTGCAGGTGTTGCTTTTCTGCTCTCTTGGTGCTGCTCAGCTTGCAAAGTCTGTGCTAGCAGAATACCACAGCCATTGCAAGCTGAGCAGCAACGAGAGAGCAGAAACAGAGCGCCTGCACGATTCTTGCAGAGGCACCGAGGTGTGGCCGAAGGTCAAGCAGCGGTGGCCAACCCTGAGCAGCTCATGCGTGGCCACGTCCACCAAGCTATGAAGCACTGATAGTGCAGCTGTCAAGCCATCCTACTGCAGCTCGTCAGCCTTCAACCGGTTTTGGAGGGACCGTGTGATGAAGGAGAAGCGGCCACATGCGGGGCTCCCTTCGTGGCTGAAGCTGGAAACAGCTTGCTGGCGCATTCGCTCACACACTTTTGCTGTCCTAAGGATACGGGTTGATGGTGTTCGTCATGTGACGAGCGATCACCAGTGCCTCCCAGATCAAAAAATAAGCCCGTATGCAACCCAACAACTGTTTGCGAATACTTTGCGGCTGTCATCGCAGGTGTGCAAACAATTTGTCATCGATCCCACTGACGCGAAGAAGGCCCAATCACACCGCGACGACTGCAGCACACTAGCGGCCAAGCTCGCCAAGCGGGTTCGAGACAGCAGCGTCGAATGCGGCATCTGTTTGGAGAAGGTCATGGCGAAAGCAGAGATGTCACAACGGCGGTTTGGTCTCATGGCGTGCGAGCATGCATTCTGCTTGGGCTGCATCCGCAACTGGCGTGCCACTGGAGAAGTCAACGCAAAAACGGTGAGCTGCAGTGGGGGCAAGTAAGGAGGAATGTATAGGCTTGAGGCGTTGCCTGATGTATCTGTGACAGTGCAGCTTGCAGTAGGATGCAGGTTGCAGTGACTCAACATTCGTACATCCCTTGCAGTCTCACTATTTCAGCAGCTCAGCAGTATACGCGTCCGTTCAGTGAATGCTCGCCGTCTGGCGGCGTCTTTGTGCTCCACCTCATGTTTCATGCCGCAATTTCGTATGATCCCTAATGAATGGTTCGTCGGAAAAATTCGGGGTGTTGATTAAACCAGCGCGAGTGTTGATGCAACCACGCTTTAGTTAACGAGGACATCAACCGGGTTGACGAGTCGGTTTAATCAACCAGCACGTCGTCAACCCGGTTGATGGACGGCCAGTTGACGTCAACCGCGCGGGGGTGTTTAATCAACCGGGTTTGTTTGAAGCCAGTTGACGTCCTTGTTGATATAATCACGGTCGAGTGGCAGGCATATCTAGTTGTTCCAACCGGGTTGCCGCCAGGCTCTGCTAGACCTTGGCTGGCTCGTTTGCTGCTGCTGCTGCAAAGCCCATTGTGACCAGTCTATGGTGCTAGCAGGCTGTGCGTATGCCTGAGACGTTGGCTGAGAGCATTCGCCATATGGTGATGCATCAACTTGCAGCAGCTCATGGCTGGGCACAGTGCCAGTCTGTTTGCCATACAGCAACACTCTTGAGAGTGTCAACTTTGACACATCAGTGCCAGCGTTGCAGAGCCAGCAGTGGTATCACAACATGCCTAACACAAAGGCCAACAGCACTGCTGAGGTGATCACCAGTTTGTCAGATATGCAGTGCAGCCCTCAACAGCATATCATATGCACATGCATTGCGAGCACACGAGCTGAAGCTCTACCAACGCACTGCCTGTTACGCATTTCCCGGAGCCTAAGGTCCTGAGAACACAATCAAGAGTTGCTTTGTCCTACTGTCGGATGCAAGAGCAACTGAAGGCAAGGCCCAGCAGTCAACCACCCTGCTGGGTGCGCACCTGCTGTTGCAACAGTTGCTGTGTCCTGTTGGCACCAGCACTCACGTATCCATATGATCAACCTGCTGGGGACTTGATATTTCTGAAAAATAGCACTTATGTGAGCAGAATTAGTGGGAGGGGCAAGATTCGAATCTGTGTTATCCCTGCATTCAGCGTGCCTAAGGCCAGGACTCTGCCGTTTGTGTGAAACGGCAACAAGACATGGATGTAGAATCTTGTCACCTCTGCGACCCAACATATGTGCCAGCCATGACCTGACAGTCTGCAACATCAGCCAGAATGTAATTTGCATGCTGCCCAGGACAGTCAGCATGCACTCTGTCAGCGACATGTGTGCAGCTGCACCTGCATGGCATGACTGCCACCAGGCTTGCGTACTGATGCAGGCAGGCTGAGAAGTTTAGGTGGGCCTGACTTAGGTATTGCAGCAGGTCATACTGCACTGCATATTTTGTACAGTAAGGGTGACACCTGCAGCACCCCAGTCGATGTTGTGTGCACAGAATTCTAGGTGGTCTGCCAACATCACTATGATGACAGCAACGCCGTTATGCATGTCATGCTGGCGCCACTGTCAGGTGTTCACCCTCAGTTGTTGATGTGGTGAGATGACTAGGTGAATGGCCACCAAGCAATGCTGCCATGCACAAGAACTGTCAAAGCAGCTGAGCAGGATTTGGTGCTCACGACCTGACGACCTTCACTGTCGTGAATTGCATCAACCGACGTCAAAGGGCATGCAGCTTCCGCGGCTTATGTATATATGTAAAACTACGTATGCAGTTACTACAGCCAAGCAACCTTAGCAGCCCACCAGCATGGGCCACGGCAGGCACCTGCCATCGACGGCGATGGGCTGCTGTCACCCGGCGTCAACGTGCCTGACCGCGAGCAAAAGGGTGTCAAGCAGTAGAAATTGTAATACTTGTGCATCACTACAGCCGATCTGGCTTGACAGCCAAGCAACCTTAGCAGCATGTGCCACGGCACCGGCGATCGACGGATGTCCACCTGTCCCCCGGCGCTAACCTGGCCTATTCACAGGCATCCTGGCATCAAACAGTAGCTATTATGCTGCAGTTTACACTGGTGTGCACCGCCGGCCCAGCCGAGGCACGGATAGGCCGGGAGCAGCACGTCACTCTTTCAGAATAAAAAGCTAATTCTTTTCCTATGGCACAAGACGTGAAAGTTAAATCTTGCAATGACTGCACATAGGCCTGCATTGAAAGCTGTGAGACAAACCTGACAGCAGCAACTGTAGTCTGCACATGTACAGGCAGGTTGCTCATGGCATTTAGGTGCATGTTCCTGCGTCACAAGACTGGCTGATTGTTTGCTTGAGCCATTGTCGTTGTTCTAACAAGGCATTTCGTCCAGCTGCGTTATGTTCAACGTTTGGTTGTTGGTGAGCTGAAAAAGTGCGCTGGAAGAAGGTCGGTGTGTGTATGAGCAGCATTTCACGATGTCTCATGCTTCATACGAGTCAAGGCGCGCTGTATCATGCACTGAGGATCTGCCGCTTGACAGCCAACACCCCGTGCATCAACCCGCTTATAAAAACACTCTCCTTGGGCGACCGAGTTGAAGCAAGCCACGTCGCTGTCAACCTGGTTTAGCAAAGCGCCCGCACCGCAGGTTTATTCAACGGTCGGTTGAATCAACCGGCGCGCCAGGCAACCCGGTTGATTAAACACTCTCGGCCGGTTGATCGGGGAGTGTTGATTGAGGCCGGTTTACTCAACCCCCGAAATTTTCCGACGCTTCCCTCTGGTTTGCTAACCCAGCTCCGTGATATCAGTAAATGCTGGCATGAGCTCTCAAGCTTCATAGCTGCGTATTTAGGTGCACCATCGACAGATTGATGCCACTGCACACCTGCTGCTGCTCTGCTGCGCCGCAGGCTCTGCGCACGTGTCCCATCTGTCGCACCACCACCCACTTCATCACCCCCAGCACGTCCTGGCCTGAGAGCCCCGCAGAGAAGGAGGAGATCGTAGAAGCCTACAAGGCCAGCATGGCTGAGAAGGTCAGTATTGCTGTTACACACAGTTAGTTTGTTACTATTGCTGTTCTGTTCTCAGTAATCAGCAGCTGAAGCTCTGAAATCATGTCGACAGTGACGTCACTTGTTGAGCAGGACGCAGCAGAGCCATTGCACTGATTGGTGTAGCAATGTTAGATTCAGTGGGTTGTCACCGTTGATTCTTGATTCAAGTACAACATGGCATTCAACCAGATTCAAATGTCGGTCAACCAAAGCCTTGTGTGCTGCTGCCCCGTCCGCACTTGCTGGTGGCTGTGCAGGACTGTGTACACTTTGACTTCGGTGATGGGACCTGCCCCTTTGGCACCAGCTGCTTCTACAGGCACGCCTACAAGGACGGCAGGCTACAGGTGAGTGGGCCCTGTAGTACCAATTGTGCATTCAGTGACGCTCCTGTATAGTGCAGGCACTGTAGTAAACACAGCCGGCAGTGGACTATTCAACATACATGTCACTGGACCGGCGGTGAAAACACTGCTTGTGACAAGCTTTGTTTCTTTTCAGTCAACACACAACAAGTAGCGATCAATAAGAGATTGGCTGTCATGATTGTGATTTGCAGGAGGTCCAGCTGCGTCGTGCTGGCAATGCAGACGGGGATGTCAAGGTGATCGCACCCGTCACACTGTCTAGCTTCCTTGAGGCATCTCTCACCGCCCAGCTGGCTCTCAGCAGCGGCAGGCGCTCACACAGGCCACAGCAGCGGCGGCAGCAGCAGACGCAGAGCACGGCACAGCAGCAGCAGACGCAGAGCTCAGCACAGCAACAGGGTGGGGAGCAGGAGCAGGGTGGGGAGCAGCAGCAGCCGGAGCAACAGCTGCAGGAGCAGCAGGAGCAGGAGCAGCAGGAGCAGGAGCAGGAGCAAGAGCAGCAGGAGCAGCAGCAGGATGAAGACGAAGGCCTGTAGAGTGATAGGCAGGATTAGTCACTAACGTCGAAAAAGACTTGAGGGCAGTGAGAACAGCGACAGCAGCGGGGTTGAGTTGACTAGCAGCAGCAGGATGGCGCTTGCATGGAGTGGTTGGTTGATAGGTTTGGAGGGCAGCAGTAGCAGTGGGCAGCAGTGGCAGTGGGCAGCACTAGCAGTGGGCAGCAGCAGGAAGAGGGGGCCATGCGGGATATATTGCTTGTGCAACATTGCTGTTGCAGGACATGCGGCAGGCTGGGGGCTTGTGGAGCGCGGCTGCAGTTGTGCGATGCAACTGAGAGGTCCATCAGACTGTCACAGTGTGGTGTTTGAGAAGCAAGCTGTAAAGCTTGCACTCGTACAATTGTTGTCATCGCTATGATGCAATTGGAATGTGGTTCGTGTAACAGGCTCTCTGGTGCAGTTTGTTGGGGCTTAGGGCTGGCAACGCCACCATGTTGGTGGTGGTCCTGCTTGTACAGTGTTTTGATGCAATCGCAGTGAAGTTGGGATCTGCAGTGCAGTGCCTGTGTGTCTGATTGGAAGGTGCTGCTGAATGAACAAGCTTTGACGGGTGCATTACGAGATAGCAAGACACTGTGACTTTTCCTCCAGCCAACTGACAGCTGATTGCTACAGCTGTCAGTTTGAAGCAGCGGCCCCTTCAACGTCAAGCAGGCCATTGGATCTTGAGGTCGAAAGCTTAACTTGTGGTCAAAGACTGTCCATGCAGGACCTGCAACACTGTCGGCACTGACTCATTTTCCTGTGTTGTTCCCGATGAACTCGACAAGCATCAGCACCCCTCGGCATGGCAGGCTAGCCTGTCGCCCACAGGCGCATGTATTAAGCTCAAGTGCAGCTATCAGAAATAATGGACGCTGCTACAGGCGCTTGACAGGTGCTTGGGAAACAGGATTACTACAGCAGTAGCACGCAGAGCGTTTGCGGGTGCAAAGATTCACGCAGAGGAAAGCCTGCTAGTTGCTAATTCAAAATCACCTACTTAGCACACTTGTGATTCTTCTTCACGCGTTTTCAGACCATCGTACCAACGTTGCCACCCCAGAGACCTCAACAGCAGTTGCTAACTCCACCACCCCAGATGCAGCAGCAGTCACACCCGTCTCTCCCACCACGAACATCACCAGCAGCAGCAGCTCAAACCATACAGCAGCAGCAGGGGAGGGTTCAGGCAGCTGCCCGTTCTTGGCAGCCCTGCCAACACCCCCACCTGCGCAGCACAAATGGTGGACCCGTCTGCAGCAGCTGTCTAACCCCCCAAGCTGGCAGCCAGCAGCACTGGGACCTCACAGGGTGGTTGAGGCAGCATCGGAGCTGGGCATCCCTGGACAGATACTCAGTGAGTGGTGGTTTTGTGTGTGTGTGTGTGTGTGTGTGTGTGTGTGTGTGTGTGTGTGGGGGGGGGGGGGGGGGGGGGGGGTACGTGGCCGAGGGGGGGGGGGGGGGTACGTGGCCGAGGGGGGGGGGGGGGCAACCTGTTGTAAGTTTGGGGTGGGGGAGGCAGCACTGGGACCACAGGGTGGTTGAGGCAGCAGCAGAGCTGGGCATACCTGGACAGATACTCAGTGAGTGCTGACTTGGTGGGGGGGATGGATGGGGGTGGATCGCGTGGCAGGGGGGGGGGCACGTGGTGTGTGTTCGGGGTTGGGGAGGCGGCTGTAGGGTCCCACAGGGTGGTTGAGGCAGCAGCAGAGCTGGGCATTCCAGGACAGATACTTAGTGAGTTGTGGGTTTTGGGGGGGGGGGGGGGGTGAGTGCAACCTGGTGTAGTGCTCAGGGTTGGGGGAGGCAGCACTGGGACCTCACAGGGTGGTTGAGGCAGCAGCAGAGCTGGGCATACCTGGGCAGATACTCAGTGAGTGTTGATTTTGGGGGGCGAGGGGGGGGGATCGTGCGTGCGAAGGGGGGGGGGCGATGCAAGTTGGTGTGTGTGTGTGTGTGTGTGTGTGTGTATGTGTGTGTGTGTGTGTGTGTGTGTGTGTGTGGTGTGTGTGTGTGTGTGTGTGTGTGTGTGTGTGTGTGTGTGGTGTGTGTGTGTGTGTGTGTGTGTGTGTGTGTGTGTGTGTGTGTGTGTGTGTGTGTGTGTGTGTGTGTGTGTGTGTGTGTGTGTGTGTGTGTGTGTGTGTGTGGTGTGTGTGTGTGTGTGTGTGTGTGTGTGTGTGTGTGTGTGTGGTGTGTGTGTGTGTGTGTGTGTGTGTGTGTGTGTGTGTGTGTGTGTGTGTGTGTGTGTGTGTGTGTGTGTTTGCGGTTGAAGAGGGAGCTCTGGACCCCACAGAGCGGTGGCAGCAGCAAAGGCTGGGGGTTCCTGGGCAGATCATCTGAATTTTGGTGCATTTTTGGTGCAACACTTACTGACTGCATTACTCCAACCATTCTTGTCAATTGTTTCCTGCCGTCACACAGTTGGTGATGCTGATCTGGCGAGAGCCGTGATGGCTGGCGAGGGGGACACCACGCGACAGGGCAACTTCCTCAAGGGTTTTGGTGAGCATGGTGGCCAGACTGGGTTTTGGGGTTTTCCTGCAGGGCTTTTGTGAGCATGGCAGGCACACAAGGTTCCAGAACCTGGAAAACAGTGCTGGATGCCCTCCTGTAGCAGCCTGGATCTTTTCCCTGTGAGGATGGGATGAAGAGCAAAAGCGAGATTTGGTGTGCCACGGTGCATGATGGTCGGTGAAGACTATGCGCCTGCTTGATACTTCTCAAGTGTTTGCAACCCCTCCAGTCTGCTATCAGCACGGCCGGCAGAATGTTTGATATTGTGCGGACGGAAAGCTGATGCCCTGCTTGGGTCTTACTCAAATCCACAGTGGCGCATCGACATGATTGGTTTTACTAGTAGCACTGCCATCAGCATGATTGTCAAGTTGGGGTGGTTGCTGCTCAAGTCACTTCATCAGCCAGGTACCTTGTGCATGTTTGCTCACCACATGCTTTGCTGTGCTGTGCTGTGCTACCTGCAGGTCACCTGATTGGTCCACACTCGCTGCTGGCGGTACAGGAGCCATACCACAAGTAGGTGACGTGCTATTGGTCCCCTTGATGCGGGTCAAATCATCAAAAGCAGTGTACCTGCTGTACACTGCTTTTGAAAGGCGCGGTACTGCACAAAGTCCAGGTTGTACTGCAGCATACACCACGTGAGAATCACGTCAACCCCCAGTGTTTTTTCTTAACATTTTCGTTCGAAAAGGGGCCAACTTCACAGACGCATGCGATTTATCGCCGCCGCACTGACTCTATTGGTGGTGGTGGAGGCTGCTGCCTTTTTCGCCAGCTATCCAACCTGTAGTATGACAGCCCTACTGCAGACCGCCGGCTGTGTCTGCACTCACCTGCACTGCTTGTGTGGGGTTGTTGTTGTTGTGGTATGGGTGTTACGCTTGGAGACACACTCTCCCGCGGGCCCCTTTTCGAGGAGGTGTGCGTATGTGTCACTTCCCCCCCTCTCCGTCATGCTGATCTGTTCTGTCACTCACCTGTCCCTCCCTCCTTCTGCTCATTTGTGTATGTTTGTGTCAGGTACCTGCGTGCGCTGATCATGCCTGCCTTTGAGAATCGGGCCATTGAGCGGCTGGTACCTCGCATGGAGAGTGTGCTCACTAAGGTGTGTGAACTCAGCTACGCAGGGAGGGGGGCGCCGGAGTGTGTGGGAGTTGTGGGGGTGGGGGGGGGGCAGGGGGCGGCAACTGAACTGCAGCTTCCCTTCTTACTGTTTGCTGCCTTTTCGCCAATAGTCTCACCTTCTTTCGATCTGACCACCCTTCTTATCCTTCTTTTCTGTTATCTCTCTGCCCTTGCAGTACCTTGAGCGTTGGTGTGAGCAGACAGCTGAAGGCAGCACAGTGAAGGCGTCAGATGAGTGCAAGACAATGACATTCGACTTCATCATAAACGTGAGGGCATGCGCTGGGCTGGGACTTTTACTTCAATCCAACACTCTGGCTTCGCTTTTTGCTAAGTCTGAATCCGTGGGAGCTTTTCGGCTGTAGACAATGGGCGCTTTTGTGTAACAAGCATTGTTGCTGCAGCGCAAATGCTTGTAGCCGGGCAGTGCGGCTTTTGCAAAAGCTCGAATTGTGACTGCAGCAATGCGTGTGCTGTGCGCGTTGCTGTGTCTTTGGGCGTCCGGTGCTGAGGCAGTGGGGGTGGGACCCTGAGTTCTCCATGCAACAGTTGTGACTTGACGCTGAGCTTCTGAAGTAAAAAATCGCCAACATGTCATGATGCCGTGTTGTGCTGTGCCCTGCCGTGCTGTGCTGTGCTGTGCTGTGCCCTGCAGTCCATCATGGGTCGGGATTTCTCAGATGAAGAACTGTCTAAGCTCATTGACGTTTACAAGGTACGTACTCAATTGTGTTATGAACACAATTCACTGTTTGAGGGGGGCTTTCTTGGGGGGAGGGGGGCTGCGGGGTGTGTGTGTGTGGGGGGGGGGGGGGGGGCAGCCTGCCTTCGTGGCAAAGGCAGCTTCGTTGTGTCATTCCTATAGTCCAGTGCACTGGCAAAATGCCGACCCAGTGATATCACATGTTGGGTGTTGCTACTGTGTTGGTTCTTATTGTCTGGTTGCAGGTGTGGTCTGGGGGCATCCTGGCGTTCCCGTACATCAACTTGCCCTTCACACGATTTGGCAAGGCGATGAAGGCGCGGCAGCAGCTGCTGGCAATGCTACAGGTAAATATGAATAATTTGGGAATACTTTGGGAATAAATTAGGAATAATCTGGGAATAATTTGGGAATATTTACTGCCCAGCTGCTTTGCACATGCTTGCAGCAAGCAGCTGCTGACCCTGGTCTATGGCCGTGTAGGGTCGAGGGAGCCACAGAGCATCACCAGTGCTATGTGGGCATGTGCTGAGCTGGGCCTGGCAGACACCTCATCCATAGCTGCGGTGGTGGTGACATTGACCATGACCAGGCTTGGGCCCACTGGCATCGGGGCAGCAGCCAGCCAGCCAGCCCCCCCCCCCCCCCCCGGGGTTCCAAACAAGCTATGCATTCCAGCCACTCCAGCCACACATGCACTCATGCACAATGCACCCCCCCCCCCTTCTCCGGGCTCATGTTCTGTGTTCAGGTTGACATTGAGTGTGCGCGTGTCCAGCTGCGTTCAGGTCAGCAGCTCAGCACCCCCGCGCCCCTTTCTGCTAACAAATATGCAACTTTGTCCACTCACCCAGTCATTCACCTGCACCCCCCCCCATGTCTTGTGGCTGTCAGGTTGACATTGAGCGTGCGCGTGTCCAGCTGCGTTCAGGTCAGCAGCCTGCAGGCATACTGGGCAGCTTAGTGGTGGCAGAGGACGAGGAGGGAAACAGGTGGGGGCTTGTGTGTGCGTGTGGGGGGGGGGGTCGTTGGGATATATGTGGGCTGTGGTGGGGGTAGGGGGTTTTGGGGGGGGGGGGGCGGAGGGGATATCCTGGTGTGTGTGGCAGTTGCCATTGGTGGTGTGTGTGGTTTTGGGGGCTGGTCTTGTCTGCCGGTCTTGCTGCAGGTTCTTCTTGCAGGTGTGTCTTCCCATCGTCCCGTGTGGAGAGTACCGCTCTGTGGTGAAAGTATCCACTTGTAACAACCCCCCCCCCCCCCAATATCCTGCATGGCTGTTGACAGTTGAGCAGGTTCAAAAGTTGAGCAGGTTCCAACTTTATTACAGGACAAGTTGTGCTCCTGCTGCTCCTGCTGGCGGGGCGATGACACGAGTGCAACAGCAGTCACCAACATGCTGGCATATCTGCAGCAGAAGCCCCCTCCCGCGTTGCCTCCCACCCCTCTCCAAACACACATGTGCGCACTTTCCGCATCCTTACTGCTGCATCCACACCTGGACTCTTGTCTGCTGCCCCCTCTCCTCTCCGCGTCCCTCACTGTTCTATCATGCAGGTTGACAGACGAGCAGGTTCAGGACAACTTGCTGCTGCTGCTGCTGGCCGGCCACGACACGAGTGCAGTCACAGTCACAAACATGTTGGCGCAGCTGCAGCAGAATCCAGCAGCACTGCAGCAGTTGAGGGAGGAGCAGCAGCGAGTGGTGACAAAGCACGGGGAAGCGTTGAGCGGGGCAGCACTGAGAGACATGGAATATGCTGATGCCGTCATCAGGTGGGAAGGGTGTGTGCCTGTGTGCTTGGGGGGGGGGGGGGGGTATGCACGATGCATACATGGTGGGTGGTTGAGTGTATGGGGTGGGTGCGTGGATTTGTGGGTGGGCAGCAGAATCCAGCAGCAATGCAGCAGTTGAGGGATGAGCAGCAGCGGGTGGTGGCGCGGCATGGAGAGGCGTCGAGCGGGGCAGCATTGAGAGACATGGAGTATGCTGATGCTGTTATCAGGTGGGGGGGGGGGATGCTCGTTAATGCTAGGGCGGGCAAGGCAGTGTGTGTTGTGGAATGGTGGGTGGCTGAGTGTACAGGGGTGGGCGGCGGGGGAGGGGGGGGCACGGGGAGGAGGGAGCGCTGGAGCAGCAGGGAGGAGCAGCAGCGGGTGGTGGCAAAGCACGGGGAAGCGTTGAGTGGAGCAGCCCTTAGAGACATGGAGTATGCTGATGCTGTTATCAGGTGGGCATGGGTGTGCGTGTTTTGAGGGGAGAGTATGCATGGTGTGGTTGTGGTGGGTGGCTGAAATTGCAGGGTGCGTGTGTAACGACACTTGGAAGAGTGTGTGTGTGTGTGTGGGGGGGGGGGGCAGCAGAACCCTGCCTCACCCTGCAGCAGTTGAGGGAGGAGCAGCAGCGGGTGGTGGCAAAGCATGGGGAGGCGTTGAGTTGGGCAGCCCTTAGAGACATGGACTATGCTGATGCTGTTATCAGGTGGGAGGGGGTGTGCCAGACAATGCTAGGGGGGCATGGCAGTGTGTGTTGTGGGCTTGAGCGTGCAGGGGTGACGGTGGGGGGGGGGGGGGGGGTTGAGCAACGCTGCAGCCGAAGAGGGAGGAGACGCACGGGGTGGTGGCGCGGCACGAAAAGCATTGAGTGGGGCGGCCCTCAGGGACATGGAGTAGGTCAATGCCGCCAAAAAATAATTATAATAATAATGTAATAATAATAATAAAATATTTTACAGACTATGCAAGTATGGCCTGCCATGGCCCCCGGGTGCGGTGCGCTTTTCGTCTCTTCTATGAATACAATAAAAAGATTCCATTGAAAGATTTATTTTGGTATCTTTTTCAAAAATTGACAATATTGCCTGTGCGGTAGCTTCCCAACATCGCAAATTACTGGGGCTGCTTAGCAACACTTCCCATAACCACCGCCACTGCTGCTGCTGCTGCTGCTGCTGCTGCTGCTGCTGCTGCTGCTGCTGCTGCTGCTGCTATCACCGCAGGGAGACGCTGCGTATGCTGCCGGTGGTGCCCGCCCTTGCGCGACAAGCTGCTAAGGACTTTGAGCTAGGCGGCTACCAAATCAAGGGTGAGCATCATACTTCTTGCATTTTTTTTGGTTCTTGCATTTACCTCGTGCGCAAGTGTTTCTTCTTGCATTTACTTCGTGCGCAAGTGTTTGTGCTAGTGCTGGGGGGCTACTGTACCAATGCCTGAGCCAGGGGGCTGCCAGTGCTTGTGTACGTGCTAGGGGGCCACCAAATCAAGGGTGAGCATCCTATCCTTGCAACAGCCGGTGCGATACTGAAAAACACACACCAACCATCGCCTTTCTGGTTAGTCTCCATAGGTATGTGCGTACAGTGGGTTGGCATCTGTCATATATTGCTGCATCATGCCTATTGCGACCCTGAGCACTCATCATCAACTGTCCCGGAGCTGATGCTGTGTGTCACTCGTCGCAGAGGGCCAGTACCTGTCATCGATGTTTGCACACCTGGCCAGTACAGACCCCCCGGTCGCCAGTACATCTACCGCTCATGATCGCGACTCTGTGTGCGTGCTGTCTGTGTTTGCAGAGGGCCAGTACCTGTCGTCGATGTTTGCACACTTGGCCGCCAACGACCCCCGCTGGCCGGCAGAAGATGCCCTGCAGTTCAGGCCTGAGCGGATGCTCACGCAAGAGGGACAGAAACCAGGGGCGCTCATGCCATTTGGCCACGGCCCGAGGTAAGGACAAAGTCCACGGTGTGAACATTTGCATTTGTACCGTACAAGTTGTCCCGAAAGGGCCAGCGATCAACGCTCATGGCGGTGGCAGTTCAAATGCTGCTGGCGCATCAGTTCAGGCCTGTGGGATGCTCACATTAGAGAGGGACAGAAGCCGGGGACGCTCATGCCATTCGGCCACTTGCCACTGTAAGGCAGCCCCCTTTTTTCCACACATGTGTATACACACAAGAACACTCTGTGTTTTCGTAGGCAACGCTGTGCCCTGCCTGTGCAGTGGATGATGGTTCAAGCGTCACTTGCAGTGCTGCGACTCTGATGCCCTTCTTGACCTCACCCCCACTGAGTCACCCATGTATACTTGCCCACCTTCTTGCTGCTACCAGGTTTTGTGCGGGCTACTCTGTTGCCATGGCTGAGATGAAAGCATTTCTTGCCCTGCTGGCCCGTGGCTACACTTTCAACGCCGACACCAACACGAAGTGGGTGCAGGCGATCGGACAGGTGCCGGCCAACGGGCTACCGATGAAGGTGTACCGCCTGTAAGGCCCTCCGGTTTACTGTACAGTACACTAAAGTACAGTACAGTACTTTGGGGACAGGGTCCCAACCCCGGCACTAGCCAGCGAGCAAAGGGCTCATGAGGGTGCCCCGAAGGGCCTTCAACTTGTCGTATCCCAGTCTCTCAGGTCAGGTGTGGGGGCGATCGAGATCACCGGCAATTGGCTCCTGAGAGTGTACCACCTGTAGCCTGTTGGCAGCGTCAATTGAGGCCCGAAAAACTCAGAAGCGTTGCAGCACGTGCAGCCAAGGGCGGTGGTCACACCAGCGATGGCAGCCGCCCACCCTCAAGAGGGGGTGAGTAGTCAGCTAAGTCTCATGGTATCCGGTACCAGTATATGGTAGGGTGGCACTGCCTGTGGTTGGTGACTGGATATAGTGTTGCTGATCAGTGTATCGAGGGTGAGTGCAGACCTGAACTGTACTTGTAGCTGGGGCAGTATCTGTCGAGGGGTGTGCTTTTGTTTGCAGTGTGAGAAGTTGTGGAGGTCACATCCTATTCGGTTGAATCGAGGGCTGTTGTTCATGAGTTTGAGAGGGCAGGTGTGCAGTTTGCTTGTGCAGCCTGGCGATGCGTCTGTCTATGAATATGGCGCTGCAGGAACATTGGTTGGTGTGGTGTGTGCAGAAGCTGATTGTTGCCGTTCATGGAACGAGCATCAACAAGTGCTGCCAAGTCCAAGGTGCTGTTAGAAAGCTGGCGTGTTGCCATATACATGCACCCAATCAGTCAATGGAAACAGAAAGCCAATGGATGGTGGGCACTCACACCTCGGTCTGATGTGCTATCATTGACAGATTTGGGGTTGAGGGTTTGACCTGCCATTGGTTGGCAGTTGTCTGCATAGCACAGCACACTGGTGCAGCTGCGTGCCAATCGAGCTGTTGCATTTTTCAATGTGTTGAGTCAACCTGGCCTGGCAAGGGTTTAGTAAACCCAAAACCCTAGTGTGCTGGTGGTGTTTGGGTTGACCTGGGAAGGTTGGGGTGGCCTTGAGTCACAACCGCAGGACGTGGGATTGGGTGCTGGGGCTTGCATTGGGTTGTCTGCTCCTCTCAAAGCTCTTTGGCCTGAAACAGTTGAACAGTTTGGGGAATAAGTTGAACAACACTGACAGACTGACTTGCAGCTGCAGCACTGACTTGCAAAGCTGCTGCGTCCATCGATGAAAGTGGTTGCTGTGTGGTGTAGTGGGGTGGAGATGCTGTGGGGCCGTGGGGTTTCTGCCACACAAAATGCTTGCAGCTGCACTCTGGAGGCAATGCAAGATGCAGCAAGAAAGCTTCATATCCTGATGATATGTAGACCAAATATACCACAGGGGTTGCCATCATGTGCATAACATGCAATTGTAATCCAAAGTCACAACCTTCTCAGCTCCTGACCCTGCTGACGGCAGCGAAGCACACCCCCAAACACAGCTAGAGGTGCCGACGCAGCAGCAGCAGCAGCAGCGACGCATGCTCACATTGTATATGCCCTCTAGCACTTTGCTGCTAGGCATCACCCCCTAGTAAGCACCTCCTAAGCGCTGCTCCATCCACAACAGTCGGAAAAGATGGCTGCTGCCGGGGCAACGCTGCTTGCAGGTCCCACTGCTGCTGCTGCTGCTTGGCATTACACCAGTCAGCCCGTGCAAATCGCCGCTACCTTCATACAACAGTGGGAATGCAGCTGCTGCTGCTGCTGCGGTGCTGGGGCGAACCACCAGTGATGCTCGCAGGTCCCACCAACCAAAACCCTTCAATCACTCATGTCATCGTCCAAGTGGTGCTCTGGCGGGCTGTTGCACGAACATTACACCGGTCAATCAAGCATCACGCCACCAACCTATCGAGCGCTGCTGCCGCTGCTGCTGCTTAGCATCACACCAGTTAGCACCTGCAAAGCGCTGGTAATCCCCACAACAGTGGGGCTGCTACTGCTGCAGCTGTTGCTGCTGTGCAGATCACCAGTGATGCTTGCAGGTCCCATCAACCAAAACCCCTCAATCGCTCATGTCATCGTCCGAGTGGTGCTCTGCCGGGCTGCTGCCGCTGCCGTTTGCTGCTGTCCCGTTTGCCGAGCTCTTGCCACCTCCTGTGTCGCTGGGTGAGGGGCTGTCCCACTGCGGCCGCCGCTGCTGCTGATGCTACGGGCGGGGGGGGGGGGGGGGGGGGGCGGGGACACAGCAACACGCACTGCGGTTACGGTGTGTGAGATGAGCTGAGCATGTCCTCTCGTATTGCTGACAAACATACTGACGCAGCAGCACCAACAAAGCAGAGCACGGGCTTTGCCCAAACACACAGACATCGATGCAAGCAGCGTCGCCAGCTAATATCCCCTGGCCCTTCCTGCCTGCCCCCTGCCAAAACCTGTCCCTCTCACCTGCTGCCAGCTGCAGCCCGCTGCCAGCACCCACCCCCCCCCCCCCCCAACAACCGTGCAGGCCCACGAAATCTCGCTGTCCACCCCACCCCCCTTTCTTGTCTGCCCTTTTATCTAAGGCCCAGCTCAGGTCCCCCCTCACCTGCTCCCCCACCAGCACCTCAGGGTCCACCTCCACCTCCACCCCCCCCCTCCCCCGCACAGCCCAGCAGATCTCCCTCCCTGCCCCCCTCCCTGCTCACCCCCCTCCTGCAGACCCTTCCCCCCCTCACCTGCTGTCCCACTGCTGCCAGCTGCTGCCCCGCTGCCAGCAGCTCAGGGTCCACCTCCACCGTTGAGCCGTCCACCCTGACAAACCCAGCTCCCCTGCCAAACCCAGAGCCCCCTCACCTGCTGGCCTGCTGACCCCATGAGAACAGGCGGAGAAATCCCCCCCCCCAACCCGCGCACATGCCAACATGGACTGCCCCCCCCCCCCCCCCACCCCCCTGCCAAGCTTTGGTCCCCCCTCACCTGCTGCCCCGCTGCTGCCAGCTGCTGCCCCGCTGCCAGCAGGTCAGGGTCCACCTCCACCGTTGAGCCGTCCACTGCACTCACGTTGCGCAGGTTCTCAAGCAGCAGCGTGCGCAACTACAACAGCACCAGCAGCAACAACAACAGCAGCAAGCAGCAGCGGAAGGTTGCGAGAGCTGGAGTGGCTGCACCGAGATGGGAAACAAGGGATGGCAGCATGGCGGTGGCACTAACACATATGCAAACCATCAACGTGAGTCGCACAGTACATGCAGGTTTTCAAACAGCAGCATGCGCAACTACAGCAGCAGCAGCAGCAGCAGCAGCAGCAGCAGCAGCAGCAGCAGCAACAAGAGTACCAGCAGTGGTTACAAGAGCAGCCGCAGGAGGGCGGTGGCAGCAATGCTAAAAATGTCATATGGTGAGAATCCACAGACACACGTGCAAGGTACATGGTGCAGAATGGCATCGCAACCTGCCTGCCCGCCGGTCCGTACCGTACGCACGCAGTCACGCATGCAGCCAAACGCCCAACTAAACAAAAGCTCCTTCCCTCGAATTCCCTCAACCTTCCTCATTTCTTCAGATCGTCTGTGGTCTGTTGTTGCGCATGCTCGCTCGCCCGCCCAACTGCGGGTCCGTCCGCACGCAGCCACAACACCACCTGTTTTCAATCACTGCTCCTTTCCCTCAATCAAACCTCCCTCACCTTTTCTATCTTGTGTGCAGTGTTTTCGTTGCGCATTGCGTTGTCCTTCTTTATGAACAGGCTGTAGTCAGGCTTGAACAGCTCGTAGTACTCGTTGGGGGGCATGTCACTCTGCATGTTGGCTGCCTGACCTGTGTGTGTGGGAGTGGGGGGGGGGGGGGGGGGGGGGGGGGGGGGGGGGGGGAGCGCGGGGGGGGGGGGGGGGGGGAGCGGGGGGGGGGGGGGGGGGGGGGGGTGAGTGATCCTGCATGTGAGTGTGGATTGTGTGGGTGTGTGGTTGGGGCGAGGGGGGGCGTGCGAAGTCAGCTTGAGGTGACTCGGGGGGCATGTTGTACTGCATCTTCGCTGCCTGACATGCAAGGGGGGGGGGGTAGTGAGTTGTGTCCTGTGTGGGGTGCGGGTTGCGTGGGTGTGTGTGTGTGGGGGGGGGGGGCGTGCGAAGTCAGCATGAGGTGTAATCGTTGGGGGGCATGTCGGACTGCATGTTGGATGCTGGCCTGCAAGGGGGGGGGGCAGGGGGAGGGTAAGCGAGTTGCATCCTGCGTGCGGGTGTGGCTTGTGTGGTTGGAAGGGTGGCGGGCGGCGAAGTGAGCATGAGATGTACCTCACAGGAGAGAGCGCAGGACTGCATAGTTGGCTGTCTAACATGCAGGGGGCTAGCGAGGCTGTGTATAGGGGATGAAGAGTCAGAAGTGGAGTCGGCCAAGGTGTATCCATTGGGGAGCATGTTCAACTGCATGCTGCCTTGGGGGGGGGCGAGGGCAGGGGTCAGAAAATATGTATTGGAGGGTGGTGATGCCAGTCGGAGCGTCGTTCGCACCACGACTTGACACATCGGCTGGCTTCACTGCATAACCAACACACCTGACCCGAGAGACCGGGGTACGACAGGCCCTTCGGGGCACCATGAGCCCTTGGCTCGCTGGCATGTGCTGAGGTTTGAGATTGCTTCCCAGAATTACTGCACTGTACTGTACTGTACTGTACTGCACTGTAATTATATATCACTCAGTCACTCACCCAGTAGCACAGCTGTCTCATACGTCCAGCAGCGAGCCACATTGACAATCTTGTAGCCACCTCCCCCCAGCACCAACAGCGGCTTGCCAAACTTCATCATATACTCGTGGCAGCGAGCATGGCCTGCACAAAGTCACACGCAGGGGAGGAGGGCAAGAGGGGGGGGGAGAAGTGACACAGGGTGCTGTCAGGTCCATGCCTGCACACAGAAACTGTGCTTATGAGATGCAGTGGCTTGTTGGCATTGCTTGTTGTACAAAAGGCCTCACCAATGCATATGCTTGCATGTGAGGGTAGCATGGACCCTCAGCATGTATTTGTGGCAGCAAGCGTGACCCTCAGGCCGTGGAGGGGGGGGGGCAGGGAGCGTTTAGAAAAACCAAAACAGGGGCAGGGGCGGAGATGTATGTCTGAACACCTGCACACGTGCATGTGTGCTGTCGAGTCTACACAAACACCAGGGAACAAGCTGTGGCCAGCATTGTCCATGCATGCCAGATACAGTCTATTGATCTCAACCTTGTCATGTCATCCAAGGCACGATGCAGGCCGCTGCTTGGAACCTTGAGCAAGAGTGTTACTGGCATGCACACCCGTCGCCACCCCCTCCCCCCCCCCCCCACACACACACCCATGGGTAACCCCCCACCTGTATCGTCAGGTTGAACTTGCCCAGCCTATCACCAGCTAGGGAGTCAGCACCTGCAGCAGCAGACATGGACAAATCTCAGGCGGTATTGCCGCAACACCACAACTGCGAAAGACATGGTACGCCCTCGCAGGAGTGAGAAGAGCGATATGTGTGAATTCATGTTCATCCTGTTCTCTGATCAGGCAGCACCCCCAATGCCTCCATGCTCCCTTCCAACCCCCCACTCACTTGCGCACACCACAAGTCAAGGGATGCAACTTACACCCACTCCGCGACCACGCTTTGCAGCACAATTGCGCCCGGCTGGTACCCGTCCACAACACGCCCAACACCCCACACCACCCCAATTTCTCCCCTTCCCTTTCCACCCCCCCCCCCCCCCAAAGAGCATACCGCTCTGTAGCACAATTGCGCCTGGCTGGTACCTGTCCATGATGGTGTCCATCACCCTTGACCACTCTGATCCCCTGCCCCCCTTCTGGTCCCCCATCTATCGCCCTCCACCCCCCCCCTGTGCCACTCACCGCTCTGCAGCACGATTGCGTCTGGCTAGTGCCTGTCCACACCCGCCAACACTATTGAGCCAGCCAGCCTCACCTGCCCACAACCAGCGCCACTCCCCCCCCCCCTCGGACCCCCCTTCCGGTGCCACCCACTGCAGCACGATGGCGTCGGGCTGGTACCTGTCCACACCCGCCAACACTATTGAGCACCTGCCCACACTCCCTGCCATCCCCCCTCCCCCCCCCCCCCCCCCCCCCCCCCGGTTGCCACTCACCGCTCTGCAGCACGATAGCGTCAGGCTGGTACCTGTCCATGATGGTGTCCATCACGGGAACAAACAGCTGCTCAAAGCTCTCGTCATCCATGCCATCCTGTGGGCAAACAGCAAGGCGAGCATGAGGGAAAAGTGTCAACATCAACATCAGCATGATAAGTGTGGACTTTTGGTGGAGGAACTAGCTGAGCAAAGCTGTCAATGTTCATGCTGTCCTGTGCGGTGGCAGAACAAGCCGCATGGCTGAAAACTACCCACCTCAAGTGGCACATTGACCGAGTAGTACCTCCCTGCCCCCCCCCCCCACCCACACGAACTGCGCCACACACGGCGACATATGCATCCTGACACCCCCCCCCACACACACACACACGTTTGTTTGACTATCCTTGTCGAATGACTGCTAGTCAGCATGCATGTGCACGCATGCACTCTCTCTGTCGACACACACCGCTTACCTCTAGTGGCACGTTGACCGAGTAGTAGCGTCCTGCTCCAGCCCCCACTGATGTGATGTTGCCGGTGCCTGGGAAGAAGTTCTCACCGTACTTGTGGAACGACACAGTCATCACACGGTCTTGGGGGGGGGGCGAGAAGGGGCAGGGGTAAGGGGCACGTACAGAGGAAAAGCAGAGGAACAACACAGTCATCAAACGGTCTGGGGTGTGTGCGGGGGCGAGGGGGGGGGGGGGGCAGGCAGTGTCGTGTGAAGGGGGAAGTTGGTGTGAAATGATAAATGTGCATGCAATGAGGTGTTCAAAGCCAAATCAGCCACATACACACAGAGTGACTGCAACAACAGGAATGGACTGCAGCTCGACCGACGTGCGTACCTGTTGTATAGAATGCCTCCTCCACCCCGTCCCCATGATGTACATCGATGTCTAGGTACAACACACGCCTGGGGGGTGGCAGGGGTGGCGAAGCAGAAGGCAGGAGGGCAGCACAATGAGTGGGATATACTAACATGCTCCTGATATCAACACGCATCGATGCAGACAGTCGCAAATAACTGTGACTGTTATCTATTACATGGTTCAGGGTGTGCCTGAACCCCGGATCAGGGAGCCGATGAGGCTCGCAGAGTACCAGAGCAAACCACAGCATCCCACCCAATCCTCTGCCAAACCCTGCCCCCTACCCAACACCTCACACAGTTCACCAAAATGTTGCAATTAGTGAGGCTGGGCCGAAATCAATTCTCTCCACCCACACCACCCATCATCCCTTGCTACAACTAACCCCTTTCGGACTTCAAAGCATTCGCCGCTCTCTGCATGTTATTGCCCCCCCCCCCCCCTCCTCCTCCTCCTCCTCCCTCCTCCCCCCAAAACACAATTTGGATGGCTGAATGCAACTCATATATCAACACACACCTTGACACTCCTTACGCGCCCAGCAGTGTCCAACACAGCCCCCCCCCCCCCCCCCCCCCCGCACCTGTGGTACTTGAGCAGCTCCAGGATGGCCAACACAATGTCGTTGATGTAGCAAAACCCTGACGCCTGCAGGTTCAACAAGGGACACACACATGTGACTTGCATGTTCATAGTATGCTTGCTACACATGTAACCTCTGTGTGCCTAACACATGCATGTCAAGTATTCTACGTAAGAAACACATGCCTTTCAGTATGGCTTCCGTCCCTACATACACTCTCCCTGGTGCCAAACTAGACGCACCGTGACCGTCAGTAGGCTTGCATTGCTTTGACTCAAGCTCAAACAGTGATCAGGTGCTTCGGCCCAACACACTGGCTGCACTGCCTGACACTCAGTCCCCCCCCCCTTTCCCCTGGTACTTTGGACTCTTCCCGCATCACCGACGCAGCGCACTCACGGCAGAGGACAACTGAACTTGTTACATGCATGGTCACACACACACACACACACACACACACACACACACACACACACACACACACACACACACACACACACACACACACACACACACACACACACACACACACACACACATGCCCACGCACAGCTGGTGGCGCTCTCAATCTCAGGACTGGCCCTGTCACTGCCCCACCTCTGGCCGTGCAAGCTGCCCCCCCCCCCCCCGCCCGTCCCCATCCTCACTTTGCACTTGCGTGCGTGGTGCAGCCCGCCCGCCCAGTTGATGCAGATGTCTGCATGCCCGTAGTTCAGCTGCACTGCTGCTCCAATGGACGCACCCGCATACGACTGCAGCAGCCACGCAACAGCAGCCAAGCACCACGCAGCAGCGAACAAAGCCAGCGGCAAACAAAGGCGGTGGCAGACAGAGTGTCACAAAGAACAGCACACGAGCATGGGTGGGTTGGGAGGCGTGTTCCTGGACAGTGATAAGGGTAATGTGTGCTGGTGAAAGCATCGTCAACAGATGGACTGCACAGCAAAGCTGCACGCACGTCTTCCCAACATCCTCTCCCTTCCTTGCCTCCCTCTCCCCTCATTTTCTCTCCCCACCTCCGTCCCCCACCCCCCTAACTCACCCTCCCTCCCACCCAACACCTTTCCCCTCTGTCCCCTGACACACACATATCTTCCACCGTCCCTGACGTTCCCCTCCCGCCTCTATTGCACACAAAAAAACATCCCACCCCTTCCTTTCCCCCTGCTCCCCCCCCCCCCCAAAAAACCCACCTGGCAGTAATTGAAGATGTTGGGGAACACCGGGCAATCTGCCACACCCAGGTTGAACTGGTTTTTCAACCTGTCCCGCTGTGCATTGTCAGACTTCTTGTCAGCAGCCTGCACATGTGCAAAATTGTCACCGGCAGGAGGGAGGGACATGAGCAGTATTATTACTGTGCAGAAGACACCACAGCAACCGGGTTTGATTGGCAGAGCAATTCAACATCGCTCTTGTGACACATACCAGCAGCCTCTGTGCAAGCGGCAGAATAAGAACGACACACACACAGACACTACAATACTACAGCACACTTGGTAAGAGGAGGCAAAAAGCTGCATGCGCTACAAAATACATGCCAGCAAAACATGTTGCCAACCACAACACGGATGGTTCACTGCTGCTGACAAGTGTCAGACCCATGTAGCACCCTACACCGGCATTGCGCAGCACCATCCAAGCAGAAACGACCACAAAAGTAACATGTTACAGCACCTGCAACCCAAAAAGCAGTAGGCCCACCTTTACGTTGACGCTCTGCAGTGCCTCCAGGTAGTCCTCAGAGTGGAATGCTGTCATGTCCTCTGCTGCACACGGCTGAGGGGTGTAGGCCTAAAAGGACGACACGCACAACAGCAGCAGCAGCAGCAGCACCTGATGTGGAGTGCTTGTTGATTACAACACAAGCTTTGTCTGCACACAGGCAACTTGGCAGCCGTCAAAGCCTATGTCAGGTACCACTTGCCAAAGTGTCATGAATCTGCTGCTGCTGCTGCTGCTGCTGCATTGTTTGCTAGCTGGCCCCTAGTGCACAAGCGAACAGACACTGCTGACCGGTCCTGAGGTTGCACTTGTGCTCAGTGGGAAACCCTCAAGCAGCTCCCCAAGCAGCGGTCACTGCTGCAGACTGACACAATAGCCCCACACACCAGGCTCGGGAGGTAACCCCGTTGCTGTTGCCTTATGCGTGCCGGACGCTGCCTGATCAATCGGATTGGCCATGCTGCGCACTGGCTGGCTTAGAGGGCAGGGGCCTTGCCGGACACATGCCTGGTAAACCTGGTGCTGCTGCAACCCCGGCACCCCAAGGCTACTGTTGTGAATCAACAGCATGCCTGAGGAGTTGCATGCTGTTGCTATGTCTACGTGCTGCGTGACTGCTTGCTGCAGCTGCAAGGGCATGGCTGCTGTTGCTTTGACTGCAACATGCAGCAGCAACCAGACACACCTGCAGGTGCTTGTACAGATCGTATCTGACGATCAGGTCGTGTGCCATACGGACTCTGTGGGGCTTCATGGGGTGCGTGGGACCATAGTAGAAGTCCCCGAGCGAAGCATCATAGAAGTATGAGACCTGCAGTACAGCACCAAGGGGTTTCAGCAGACAGCAACTGCTGTGATTGTGCCTGGCACACCTGGTGCTGCGAAGGGCGCGTGAACTACTATGATAAACGCCATGCCACTAGTAAGGATGTTTCAAAGCTCTCTGACCTTGCGCTTTGGCTCCATGGCTGTTGTCTGCTACTTCCAAGGTCACTGCTCAGTAGTGCTGTTGCCTAGTGCCACCCAATCTGCTTCCGCTCTCCCGGCCTGAAAACATGTACGCTGCGGCAGCTTATAAGAAGAGGAACACAAGGAAGGCGAGCAGATGTGTCGGTCTTGGCCAGCGCGAAGCAGATGATGTGGATGAATAAATTCGCAAGCGATGCGCGCCGTGAGCAGGTGCGATGTCAAGGGTCAGAACAAGTAGCTGGAGTACATGCAATACTTCTGGAAGAGTGAGACGGACTACCGAGCATGTTGAGCTACACGGTGGTTCAGGGCTCATTTCAAACTTCTGTTCACGAGCCTGTTCCACGGTAAACTGTGCCAGGTACCTACGTTTTTAGGTGCCGTCAACCTCTGCAAGGATTCATTATCTGAGCACCAGGCTTTTCCTGCTTTAAACACTCACTGAGCCAGCGAGCAGCAAACCGGGTTGCAACCCATTGCCAAGGATCATGCATCTCACTGTTTCATGCTTCACTTGCTGGCCACGCCACTTGGTAGGAGTGTGTTTTTATACCACTTACAAACGAAAGCAGCGTTGGAAGTGGCCGAAGAGCTGTTGGGGCCGGTCTCAGGGACCCAGCAGCAACATTCCTGCCCCTCCCAAGATGACAATGCGCCACTGTTTCAAAGGCGCAATCTGCCAGCCCCAGCTGCCTCCCACCTCATCTGATGGCCACGCCACTCACTTGGAGGTTGTGACTATACTGTGTCAACACTCCCACAGCCTGATCTTGCTTGCACACGATCAGGCACCACATACAAATACTATGAAAGGTTTGGCCAAACTGTCACTTTACAGTCTGCCGTCTCCACCATGTCTGCAGCCTCCCCACAGTACCCCAACTGACAAGGTAGCGCCAAAGCCCTCTGGCGGCACCTAGGCATCACCAGCAGGCAAAGGCATGCAACAAAACAGCAGCACAACATGCATCAAACAACAGAAAATGCTGGTGTGGCCACGATCAGTGAAACAGTCATGAAAATCAATCTGCAGCAATCAGCGTCTTCAAAGGTATGCTGTCACCATAGTCCCGCAATACAGTCACCCAGTCACAGGCGGTAATAGCCTCACAGTGACACGTCAATCAGCGGCGTTGTGTGTGTAGTCAGCAACAGACGTCTAGGTACAAAGCATGCAAATGTGTGATGTGAACCCTAAACCCCAGCTGAAAACGACATGCTGTGATCAGTGATCATCCGGCTGTGTGATATGTCGCTCATGCAGCCAGTCACTGGGCAGCCTTAGCCAGTCACTGGGCTGATCAGCCGAAGTGTCAGCCTCATGACTGAACAGTAGGAGCTCATGCGGCAGCGAATGCCCCTGGAATGTCCCCTCCCCTACACAAACATGTACCCTTGCATGCATGGCACACACATGACATGTATCATCAATGTGAACACACACAATGCAAATACACTGACACACCCCAGATCACCTCAAGTAGCCTCACAGGAAAGAGAATCTATTTCCAGTGGGCCAGCCAGCCAGCTGTGCTTGGCTCAGGTTACACACAACCTGCTGCTGCTGCTGACCAAGTACTGACCCCCCGGCACCACCCCAAAATCGCCCCTGGTCAACACCACCATGTGGGGCGGGTGGGAACGAGGCCCCCTGTGCTTCAAGCACAAGCTCCCTTGAGCTGGCGTTGATGCCCTTTAAGCCTGCTTTGCCCCCGACAGGCTGGTCAGGCTGGGCCCTAACCCGGTGCAGTAGTACTTGTAGCCTACAGCTGAGCTTTGAGGCTGGAACAAACCACCCATCAACCTTCATGAATCCAGCTCACAAGTGAGGGACGTCAACAGATCGTGTGTACCCAAAACACTGTGTGACTTTAACCTCCCCAGCCAACGTATCCTTGCTGCCATGCTGCAAATCATGTGACTGTGCCAGCCCCAATCAAGCAACGAGATCTCCATACCGAGCATTTGCTTCAAGCAGTGCTTTGCATCGATGGCTGCTGAATACTCGCACTGCACTGAACTAGCCCCACAAGATGGAGCAGGTGCCAGCCAGACAACATACCAGTGCTGGGGGCGACTTGAGAAAGTGGGGTGGGGGCCTTACGGCGTGTCCCGCTGACAAGGCTGTGCCTCAGCCCACCACCTCAAGCTGACGTCGCTGGACCACGTGCAGGCTACAACACGGCCTGCGGTGCATATGTGTCACTGCAGACTTAGAACCCCAAATAGATGCCTTTGGCATCACAAACAGAACGCAGCACTGACCCACCCACACACAGATGCCCAGTCCCCACGCACTCTGCAAATCAACACACACAAGTCCCCACATATGATCTCACCTATGCCCAGGCACAATGAGGCCCCTATCTGAGGCTTGGATCACCCTGCAACACTACCAAGGTCCAAGGTTGACTACCAAAAGGTCCAAGGTTGACGCAAACATGCAGCACATGGCTGACACGTTGCCCTCAGAATGTTGTGGACTGAACCTCCTCCATCAAAATGCAGTGCCGCTGTTGCAATTGCCGATGCAGACTTCCAGACAGTGGCTGGAATGCTGCAGCAAGAGTCAAGCCTTGTGTTTTTTAGGGTCCCCCCGGGGGGGGGGGGGGGGGGGGGGGGGCTGGCTGGCCACACAAAACTCAGCCAAGTAACCCCGACTGCCCTGTGTTTCCTAGGAAGCCAGCTGGCAGCTAACTGCTCACAGCCAGTCCGAGGCGAGGCAAGGGTGGGGCCACCGCTGTGCTGTCAGTGCTTCAGGGCTACGTTGTGCTTGGCTAGCACAGCCACAGTCAACATGCACGGGGGAGCCCGACCACACCACCGATATACAGAACATGCTGCCATCTTCAACCCTAAGGATTCCCAGAAAGCCAGCTGGCAGCTAGCTGCCTGCAGCCAACAAGTGGCCGAGGCAGGGGCCCAGGGGTGGGGCCACCGCCGTGCTGTCAGTGCTTCAGGGCTATGTTGTGCTTCGCTAGCACGGCAGCCACAATCGACGCCCTGTCTTTCCTACCCTCACCACCCACAGGAGACCCCCGCCCATCCACTCCCACTGACCCCAGCTGTGAGGAGGTCCCACTCGCCCTGACTAACTGCTGCTGTTGCTGCTGCTGCTGCTGCTGCTTTCTCATGGCTTTGGCCACCCCCAGCAGCAGCACCCCCAACGCCCCCAGCAGTAGTGAGTGACGCCCTCTTTGCCATCACAGCAGCAACAATGGCGGCCCTGTCACCCCCCGCTGCTGCCAGGGATCCTGCCCTGCTGCCGTTCAAGCTCATGCTGGTGGAGCCACTCGCCCTAGCACTGACAACACTGTCCCTTGCTGCTGCTGACAGTGCCGCAGCCGGATACGATCCTCCTGCCACGCCTGCTCCCCCACTGCCAGACCACAGTGCTGTATCATTACCTGCTGCTGGTGCTGTAACTGCCATGTCACCTGCTGTTCCCACGCCCATCAAGCTGCTGCTGCTGTTGTTGGCGCTCTTTCCACAGACAGCGAGCCTCCAAGCCCTCCTGCTGCTGCAGCCGCCAAGCTGCTGCGTTTAGACTGCTGCCGCTGCAGCACCGCACTGATCAGTGCAGCTCGATCCAACCGGCCCCCGCTGCCGCTGCTACCCAAGCTTCTACTCTCAATGCCCTCAGCATACTGCTGCTGCTGCAGCTGCTGCTGCTGCTGCTGCTGGTTCTCGAGAACATCACGACCTGTTGCCGCAGCTGTGCTTGCCCAGCACCATCACCACCACCACCACCACCACCACCAGCAGCAGCAGCAGCAGCAGCAGCAGCAACAGCAGCAACAGCAGCAACAGCAGCAGCAGCAGCAGCAGGGGTGCCGTCACCAGCACCCAAAGCAGCAGCTGCTGCTGCGGGGCTGCTCCTGCCTGATCTCTGTCTCTGCAGCACTGCAGCAACGATTGAGGCCCGGTCAAGACCACTCCAGCCCCCTCCAGCAGCAGCACCAGCAGCAGCACTACCAGCAGCACCATCCCCGCTGCCTGCCACATCAGCATGTGCATGCTGCTGCACATCTTGCTGGTGACTGCGATGATCGGCAGCAGCAGCAGCAGCAGCACCATCGTCAACAATCCTGACTGACTCCCTGCTGCGTGAACGCTGCAGGGCCGAAGCAATCAGCTCCTGCCGCTGCTGCTGCTGCTGGTCATCTTGCTGCTGTGGCGGCTGATGCCCCTGCTGCTGCTGCTGCTGTTCATGCTGCTGCTGCACAGCAGGGCCCCTCATCTCCTGCCTCTCACTCAGCCATCCTTGCCCTCCCTCTGCTGCTGCTGCTGCTGCTGCGGGCCCATCTACTGCTGCTGCTGGTGTGACTATGAAGGTGGCAGCAGGCAGGGGACTCCAGCTGCTATTCTGCCTCGACCAACGCCCAGTGGGACTGCAGCTGCCACTCGACGGCCCTGGCCGCTCCGACGGCTCCGCCATTGCTGCCGCCGATGCCTCTACACCAGCCGCCGACGGCTGCAGAACTGCTGCTGCTGCTGCTGGTGATGATTGGCCGTAGAGCTGCACTGTGTTGAGCTGGGTGGCCCATGACACCCGGGCACTCCTGCTGCCCCCCAGGCCTCCTGCAGCAGCAACAGCACCATGGACGGCAGCAGCAGAGGGTGTGCAGCGTTGCATGTCAGCGATATACACACAAGCACACATACATCGTGTGTCGACAGAGGGAGTACTTGGATACATGCAAGCACACTAAGGCTGTCCTACTAGATAGGCAAGCAACAGTGACGTAATCCCTCAGTACCGAACAGTGCGTCGGTGGCAGATGGCAACGCTAGACATCATGTGTGTTAAACACATGAGTTACAACCATCAAGTGCATGTCATGATGATAGGCTTGTGTGTGGCTCATGTTGAATACACACTTGCAGACCCTCCCAGTTCCCTGGCCCCCAAGATATGCGACACCCACACCAAGAGATCACGCCCTATTCCAGCAGAAAGCTTACCCTGTCTAATCACATTGACGTTGACTCCACCAAAGCCGTCGCCACCAGCGCCAGCATCGCCACCAAACGCCATCCAGCCACCGCCACCACCACCACCACCACCAGCAGCACCACCAGCAGCACCGTCACCACCATCAGCAGCAGCAGCAGCAGCCACAGTGCTGCCAAAGGATGCAGAGCTGCCACCCCTCCCAGAGCTGCCAGTCATTTTAGAAAGGCTCGGCTCACGCAGAGAGCTCACCCTACCGCTGCTGCTGCTGTGGTCACCCCTGGCCGTCATCGCCTCCTCTCGCTGCTGCTGCTGCTGCTGCCCCGGCGGCGACGGCGGCTGGAACTCTTGCTGTAGCTGCTGCAGCTGAAGCAGCGGCACGCTGCGGCGGCTGTCGCGCTGACTGCCTGACAAACCGTCACCCGCTGTTGCTGCTGCTGCTGGTGCTGCCGGTGTGTACTTTGCTTCTGCCAGCTGGGCCCTCAGATCTGCAGCCTCATCAAGTAGCCGGGTTAACTCCTGCAGGTGCGGCAGGCAGACACACGCACATGTAGCATGCGACGTTACGATTGCATGTTGCAGACTCATCGCCAGGTGTTTGTCCCGCAGGCGGGCGCGTACGCGCAGATAATTTGTGTTACCAGCAAGCTACCTCATGAATAATGCACATCATCAGTACCCAATGACGCACCAGCAGCAGTGCAATGTTCTGTGCATTTATCTTTTTGGCCGCCGCCCTCGTCCACCAGCTGGCCCAACAGCACCTCACGCTCCAAACGCACCCGCTTAGCCACCCAACCACAGTGCCTGGCTTACGTATGAAAATACGAATACCGAAATTGCAGGGGTTAACCCTCTTCCCCGGCACTAGCCAGCCAGCAGATCTGCTCATGGGGGTACACATACTGACATTCGAAAGTGGAGGACATAGCGGGCGCAGTCAAAAACAAAGGCAAAGAGGCATGCACACGCACCTGCAGTAGTGCCCTGTTTTTGGCATCCAGCTCCTCCACCGCCGTCCTGTCCACCAACTGCCCCAGCAGCACCTCACGCTCCACACTCAGCTGCCTCACAGCAGCCAGCGCCTCAGACAGCAGCAGCCGCAGCTGATCAGCCTCCCGGCGAGCCTCATCTGCTGCTGCTGCTGCTGCTGCTGCTGCTGCTGAAGGCGTGTCAGCCACCGCTGCCGCTGCTGCTGCTGGTGCGGAGTGACTTCCTGGGGGTGGTGACGATACCCGTTTCTGCAGGCCATGGCGAGACACCTTGCTGCTGCTGCTGCCCGGCCCACCGGACCTAGCATAGCTCTTGTCAGCAGCAGCAGCAGCGGCGGCGGCGGCCACCTGCTGCTGCTGCTGCTGCTCGAACCTGCTGGCCAGCACCGCTGCGTGCTCCTGCTGCAGCCGAGCCAGTGCCTGCAGCGCCTCCAGCAGCTGCTGCTGCTGCTGGCTGATCTTGTCCCGCTGCTGCTGCGACAGCACAGCAGCGGACGACACCTGGTCCCTCACACACACCAGCTGACTCACCAGCAGCTGCAGCCTCTGCTGCTGCTGCTGCTGCTGCTCAGGCTGCTGGCCGTCATAGTGCTGCTGCTGCTGCTGGGTGGCGCTCTCTGCGAGTGCTACTGCCAGGTGCGCATTGTCAGCAGCAAGGCTGACCAGCTGCTGCCGCAGCAGCAGCAGCTGCTCTTGCAACACCCCCTCAGACACCCTCGCAGCTGCTGCTGCTGCTGCTGCTGCTGCTGCGTCACCACACCGCTCTGCTGCATCCTCTGCCGCGGCGTGTGCAGCACCGCCCACCATCAGCGCCTGCTGCTGCTGCTGTGCTGCTGCTTCTGCCCTGGCAGATTCCATTTCTGCAGTGAGCTGTGTCGCTTGTGCTCGTGCCTGCAGCAGCTGTTCCTCCACGGTGAGCAGCTGCTGCCTCAGGCTGCTGCGCTGGCTGGTTACACCCACCTGCCTGCTCAATAGCTGGGCATGCTCCTCGGTAAGCACCTTGTGGGCAGCCTGTAGCAGGAGGAAATGGGAGTAGCCAAGAAGGGGGGGGGGAGGGGGGGGGAGGAAGGTCAGGCACTGGGTATGGGCAGACATGGGGTTGGCTGGTCACACCCGCCTGCCTGCTCAGCAGCAGGGCATGCTCCTCAGCACCTTGTGGGCAGCCTGGGAACAAGGGGGAAGGGGAGTAGCCAAGGAGGGGTTGGGCAATCATCTAGCCTCACTCACCATGAGGTGTCCATGCTGCTGCTGCAGCTCCCCATATGCCTCCTGCATTTCCTGCAGATCAGCAGCAGCAGCAGCCTTGCCCGCTGCCGCAGCCTCCGCAGCAGCTGCAGCAGCCTCCGCTGCTGACTTTGCCTCCCTGCTGGCTGCCTGCAGCTGCTGTGTGTGGCCAGTGAAGGGCTGCAGAGCGGAAACAAGCTCAACGCCGACACCAGAAACTGCGGGGCCTGGGAAAAGGTAAGTCAGCATGCAGCGCAGGGGCAGGACAGAAGAATGCACGCAGTTGGTGACTTGCTTATCAGTGTATCCGTGTGGCCTTTGAAGTGCTGCAGGATGGGAAACAAGCTCCAGGCTGACACGAGAGACTGCGGGACCTGCGCAGAATCACACAACATGCAGGGAAGGGGCAGGACAGAGGCATGTGCGCAGATGGTAACTTGCGTGTCAATGTGCCCATGTGGCCTGTGAAGTGCTGCAGGGTGGAAACAAGCTCCACACCGACACCAGAGACTGCAGGGCCTGAAAGCACAAGGTGCAGGGGCAGGACAGAAGCAGCAGCGGCAAAAGAATGCGTGCAATTGTTGACTTGTTGCGTATTGATGCATCTGTAAGGCTTGTTAGGTGCGCAAGGACTGGTACAAAATCCATGCCGACACCTGAGACAGCACGGCCTGCGCAAAAGCAACCAATGCGCAGTAGAAGGGCGAAAACACCACAGCACAGCACAGCACAGCACAGCAAGCGCAGTCAGCCACTGGCAACGCACACCATCGCTGCATGTCAACGCCCCAGCTCACAAGCTGCCCCTGCAGGGGCCGCTGCTGCTGCATAACCCCGCATGTAGACCTCAGCTGCGCAACAGCTGCTGCAACAGCATCACTGCCCTTACAGAGGAATGCAGGCTTGCATGGCCAGGCACACTGCAGCCCCTGTGTAGGGCCGACACCCGCCACCCACTACAAGTGCAAACAACACGTTCACCCCCCACCCCCCCCCTCTGCTTGCGATCCGGACGCCCCAGCTGCGACGCGGCAGCGATCTGACGGTCTGCCCTCATGCCCGCCCTCTGCAGCCGCCGCCGCCGCCACTGCTGCAGCCGCAGCTCTCACAGATGACAACATGCCAAGTTGCAGCTCTCCCCATATGACCCAGCAAACACCCGGCACCCACTACAAGTTGCAACACCACACCTTTGCCCGCCAACACCTTCTCGGCTCACCATCGGGGCGCCCCAGCTGCGACACTGCAGCCATTCTGCCCTCATGCCCGTCCTCTGCCGCCGCCGCAGCGGCCACTGCAGCAACCGCAGCCCTGACAGATGACAGCCGGCTCGTTCGGCTAGGGGAGCAGCTGCCTCTGAGGATTGCTGGTCCCAGCTCGTCATGGAGGTCCACGATCTGCTCGTTTGCGTCTTGCAGGTGGGCCAGCAGCTGCCGCCGCTCCGACTGCAGGCGAGCCACCTCATTTGCCAAGCCATCTGTTGGCATAAGGAGACGTGGTGGCAAAAGAAGGGATCAGGAGAGGGTGGGAGCGCAAAGGGGAGGAAGGCAGGAAGGCGACACGACTGACTGAGGCCAGCAAAGCCCCCCCCCCCCTCAACCTGCACCTGAACCCTCAACCCCTGCCAGTGCCGCTCAGACCGATATTCTGAAAGACTGCCAGGCATTCAGATTTGGTTAGAGAAAGGACCCCGTGTGACCAGCAATTGCAATCATCACGGCCCCACCGCAGCCTGAGCTACTTACCTCTTTCCAGCTTGCTGGCCTCCAGCTCCGCCCCAACCATTCACTTCAGATTGGTCTGTGAGTGGCAAAGGTCGCGGCTTTGCAGGCAGGTTGTGGCATTTGTTTGCCTCGTTCTGGCTTGGGGCCTTCCTGCCTTCCTCCCTCACCACATCCCCCACTCATCACGTCCCCCACCAAAGCCCTAGCCACCCACCTCTCTCCTGTTTGCTGGCCTCCAGTTCCGCCCCAACCTCCTTCATCGCCCGGTCATGCTCCTGCAGCGCCGCCAACCCTGCTGCTGCTGCAGCTGCCTGTGCCGCTGCTAGCGCATCCCGCTGCTGCTCCAGCTGCTGCTTCAGCCGGTCTGTGCAGCCTCTGCCTCCCTGCTGGTGCGCAGCGCTTCACGCACAGCAGTCTGAAGCATGCGGGGCAGGGGGCGGTTTGGGGGGGTATGCAGTTTGATGTTGGTGTGTGGGGGTGCATGGGTAGACACAGGGTGTGCATGTGTTAGCACAGGGAGTACTTGTGTAGCTAGCACACTATGAACATGCAAGTGCATGTGTGTATGTTGTAGTGGATGTGTGCAGCCTCTGCCTCCCTGCTGGTGCGCAGTGCCTCACGCACAGCAGTCTGCAGCATGCAGGGCAGTGGACGGGATGAATGGGGGGAGGGGGTGTCAGTTCCTGAGCACACCTGCGGTTTGTGTGTTAAGCAGAGAGGTTACAAGTATAGCTAGCATGTAGGCAACATGTGTGTATGTGATGGCGAATCTATGCAGCTTCTGCATTCCTGCTGGTACGCAGCGCCTCGTGCGCAGCGATTTGCGGTGGCTGCAGGCAAAGCACAAACAAGCTCTTGCGCTGGAGTGGAGCAGAACCTCAGGGAGAATCGTGGCCAAGGTGGGCTGAAGGGGCTGAAGGTGCTCAGAAGTCAACCACGAGGGTAGTGCATGAATGCATGCCCATCCACCCACCCATCCACGCCCGCATGCAGACCCACAGTGCCATTTCACTCCCCAGTGACCCACGTACAGTTACAGTTATAGTGATTGGCTCAGCAAAAAGCTGAACAACCCCCAAGGCAGCTAGAGGCTCATGGGGGACCAAAAAAGAAACCAGGCACCTCCGCAACAGCATACACATACACACCTGTGCCAGCTCCCTCAGTCGCTCCAGCTCATCAGCCGCCAGCTGCAGCTGCTGGTTCCTGGCAGCCAGGGAGGCGTGCGCCTCAGCCAGCGCCTCACCGCTGCTGTCGGCCTTGGCAGCGCGCGCACGCAGGTGGTGCGTCTGGGACTCAAGCTCTGGGGGGGGGGGTGGAAGATGTGATTGGTGGGTGAGTGTGGGGGGGGGGGGTGGAAGATGAGATCAATGGGGTGCAGGGGAGGGAGCAGTGAGAAACGGGTGAAGGGGACGGGCCGGTGAGGTGGGGTGGAGGTGGTGCGTCTGGAGCTTTTGAGGGTGTGTTTGCAGGGGGGGGGGACCGTGGTGGAGAAAAATGTGGTGGTGGCAACAGCGGTATTGGGGTGGGCCGACAGCAGCAGCAGTCACTGTGAACCAAATCATGCAGGGGCGCAATTGGTACAGAAGCAGGGCCGGCTATTGCAGTCCTCCCTCCATCATGGTCTTCATCAATACACTGATCAACATGCACGCACAACATATGCGCACCACCCCACTCACAGTCATAGCCTCCAACCCCCCATAGTCTGGATTTTTCAAAACACCAGGAGCCACCCCACCAACCACCACAACACAACACAACTTGACGTGACGTCACACTACAAGACACCACACCAAGGCCCACCCCACAGCACCCACCCACAATCGTGCATGAAAGCTTCCCTCCCTCCCCAACTGTGATCATAGCCTTCAGCTCCTTTATCGTCTCAGCCTGGCCTCTATCACCCCCTGCAGCTCCCACACCTGTACACTTCTTTGCAACCACCACACCACGCCACACCACGCTACATAAAACCACACCACACTACACCAACCCCACCGCATCTCATCACACCACCCACCCAAACATGTGGACGCCCTCATGCCCTCCCCCCCCCCCCACACACACACACACACCTGTGATCATAGCCTTCAGCTCCTTTATCGTCTCAGCCTGGTCCTCAATGACCCCCTGCTGCTCCTGCACCTGCACCGCCAGCTGCTGCTGCGCACTGCACCACTAAAGTCACAGCTTGCAAACATTATCGCTGGATACTTGAAAACACCAGAAGCCACCCCACCAACCACCGCAACACGTCACACTACAAGACCCCACACCAGTCCCACCCCACACCACCCACCCAAAATCGTGCACGCCAACACGCCCCCCTCCCACCCCACACACACACACCTGTGATCATAGCCTTCAGTTCCTTTATCGTCTCAGCCTGGTCCTCTATGACCCCTGCTGCTCCTGCACCTGCACCGCCAGCTGCTGCTGCGGCACCAACGGCAGCCCATGAGTGACACCAGCCCCACGCCGCCCCCTGGGGCTCACACTCGCTGGACCCCTGCTGCTGCTGCTGCAGGCAGCAGCAGCAGCAGTAGCCCTGGTACCGCCAGGCGAGGGGCTGCTGCTGCTGTGGTGTAGGTGGTTACGTGGGCTGCTGCTGGGGCTGCTGCGGGGACCGGGTGTGCCTGCTGCTGCCAGTGCTGCTGCTGCTGTTGCTGCAGCAGCAGACAGCGCTCCAGCTGCTTCTGGGTTGCAGACTCTGCAGGCGCCATGTGCGCCAATGTAGCAATGGATATCACGGGGTATGCCCTGACAACAGGCGTGCTGCTGCTGCTGCATGTCACCTGGACCGGCCTCTGGTTGCTTCACCTGATCAGCACAGGCATGCTGCTGTTGGGGCTGCTGCTGCTGCTGCTGCTGCTGCTGCTGCTGCTGTTGGGGTACTTGCTGGTGGTGCTGCTGCTGCTGCTGCTGCTGCTGTGCTGCCAGTTGGTTTGGCCCCGCCGCCTGCTCATGCTGCTGCGGCACTTGCATCTGTTGCTGCTGTTGAAGATAATAGTGGTCCGGTCGCTGCTCTGCTGCTGCAGCAAGCTGCACAGCCGCCATACTGCCGCCTGCCAGCCTGCTTGGTGCCCAAGTTGCAGCTGCCTGCAGCTGCTGACTGGATGCTGCGTTGACTGACTGCATCAGCTTTGCCTGGCTCTCCAGCAGCTGCCGCACTTGGTTGTTCAGCCTGTTGTGGGGCACACAGGAGCACACGCAGCAGTATATTACACACAGCAGCAGGACAGCAGGGGTCAGTCTGCAGGGCATCAAGTGGGTGTGCAACAGCTGCAAGGTGTGCCAGTCTGCTGAGCATGCAGAATTAGTGTGCAAACCCCAGCAAAATCCTCAAAGACAAACAGCTAACCCCCACCGACACTTTCACAGTTACCTTTGCTTGTCCAGCTGCAGCTTCTTCAGACACTTCACGAGCTTGCGCTCAGTAGCGTCCTTCTGAGAGGGAGGGGCTGCCGGTGCTGCAGTGCCTGATGCAGCTGCTGCTCCAGCTGTCACTCCTGCTGTCTGCGCCCCTCCTGGTGGTGACCCTGCCGCTGCTGCCTGCCCCTGTGCCGCTGCTGCAGCACTCGGTCCCGCCACTGCTGCACGTGGTAGTGCTGTTGCATGGGTGCTGAGATCATGTGCTGACTGCTGCAGGACTGGCATGGATGATGGTGGCTGTGGGAGCTTGGAGGGGGTGAGGATCTTGCTGGTCCTGCTGCGGCGAGGTGCTTCAGGCAATGCCTGCTCCTGCGCCTGCTGCTGTGCTGACAGGCGTGGTTGCTGCTGCTGCATGCTGCTTCTGATGGGCTGCATGCAGTGGTCATCTGGGGCGTGCCATGTATGCTGCTGTATGCTATTGCGCTTGCTGGGGTGTGCTGCTGCTGCTGCTGTTGCCGCAGGAAGGTGCTGGCCCACACTCCGGCATTGCTTTTGTCCTGCCGTTTGCACTTGCAAGAGTGGCCATGTGGGCTGTTGACCTGCGCCGCTTGAGTGCCTGCTGGAGAAGGGCCTTGGGCCAGTGCTCCTGCTGTGCTCAAGGTATGACTGCCTCGGTACAGCTGGCCACCACTCGCTTCTGATTGTGGTTCTGTGCCGTTTGTGCTAGCATCTCGATACCCAGACTCGGAGGTGGACTGCAAAGAAAGCAAGGCACACAGTTCGCTCCTGCTGTTCCTTGCTGCTGTCTGACGCTCGATGTGAGAGCTTTGCTGCAGCCAGCTGCTGCTGCTGCACGTATCATCATACAGATCTGATAGAGAGACAGTCCTGCTACCGTCTGCATTGCGCATCATACTGCTGCCTCAGCACCAGCAACAACAAGACGAGGCAACTACAGTAGAAGTTTGGCCATACGAGCGAGGTAAGTCACTTGAGTAGCATAGCATAGCATACGGAACATGAGCATCCAGTAGTGCTGAGTGCTGAGTAACGTGCCAGAAGACTTCATGTCCAGCTGAGCTGACGAGTGTTTGATTTGTCCGAACAGAAACCTGCGCACTGTCGTTCGCTTTACAGTTGCATTGCAGCTATAGTGTTTCAAGTTAGATAGCTGTGTGGGAGCTGGTCACCTTTCAAGTGTGCTCCACAGCCAACAGGTCTCCTGGCCCAGTCAGTACTGCTTGCATCAGTCGGCACGCTTGATGAATTTGCAGAGGTTTGGTAGCCACAACGTCGCACCCTGGCTGCATCATTGTTCTGAAGTGATGCTGCTGTAAGAGCACAGCACTGACGGTGTGCCTTTGCACCATGTGTCCCAGTGTCACCACACTAGTGCCTGACGCTGCCTGGTTGCTGGTAAGCACAGTGTCCAAAGCTCACCCTGGATTCCATACAGACGCTCTTCCGTGCCGCAAAGTTATCGCAGCCTACAGCAGGGCAACATGGATGTACTGTACAGCCCCAGGCTGTAGCAATGTGTTATTAGCAACCCACATGGCCGAACAACACAGTGCTGGTGAGTGCAAGCTTGGTGAACAATCACTCTATCGCTTTGATAAAGCCGCACTTTTGCCATTCTTCAGGCATGGACAAGGGTTGCCCCCTCCTGCTCAAATTGTGAACCTTTGCTTTACAACAACAGAACAGCACAATAACTCACGAGAAGCCAAATACGAGTCTGACAAATCATCAGAAGCGAAACATTCCGGCGGAGTTGTGCTGGATAGGCAGCAGCACAGCAGTATGCTGCAGCTTTGCTGCTGATGCAGCTCAACACAGACCCTGTGGAGAGCAGCCTTCAACAGAAAGTGAGCCCTTCAGCAAGATAATGCTCGCAAAACACATCACCAATCCCTGCAGTCCATGTATGTATCTCCCCATTTCACACCTTGCAGTGTTGTTTGCAGTACGGACAGCAATGTGAACAAAGTAAACTGGTGGCCTCATCAGACGCACAATCCAGCCCCAAAACATACCCCCACACATCAAGACAAAGCCCCTCTGCTTCACTCACTGTTTCACAACCCCCGCTCGTGCACCTTGACCACCCAGGCGTACCCCAAGTCTCCAGGCAGCCCCTTCTCAGTCAAGCAGCGTAGGTGGACAGGCATCGTGCAGCAGGTGCAGGACAGCTCAGCACGCATCAGCAACAGACGCAGACAGTCAACAGATGCAGCAGCAGCAGCTGGTGCAATTGCAGGCGCAGGTGCAGGAGCCGCACCGTCCATGCAGCTGCTACATGCCAGCACAGCTACGACAGCAGCAGCAACATGCATTCCTTCCACAGCAGCAGCAGACAGGAGGGTGTCAGTGCAGGAAGCTGGCACAAGCCATACAGCAGCAGCGGCGGCAACAGCGGCAGAGGGGTTTGCAGGAGGGATGCCCAGGCTCAGCAGCAGCAGCGGCTACCACTTTTTGCAGGAACAACACCCTGCAGCGTTGGACCAGGTACGTGCATGACAGGGTTATTCCTTCATGAGGTGCCGCTCAACGGCTATCTAGTAACTCTGGAATTTGCGTCATATGACACTTGGCACAGTCCACGGCTAACAGGAACCGGGGCACTGCATGGGACAACAGATGCAGCTGCGGTCACGTTTTGCTTCCCTCATTTGCTCCTCCGAGTCAGTGGTGTTGCGGACAGAAAGCTCATGCGCTAACGCACCTGTACGTACCACTGCAGGGCCAGCTAGGATGGTGAGATGCTGTGCTGTGCCATGCAGCACTGCCCTGAGCCGCTCGTACTACGTACGAGTAACCCACTGACAGTCTTCTCTTTGGTCCATGTGGGGCTGCAGGTGTCATCATCGCCAGTAACAGCCCAGCCTCGATTTGGGAGCCTCAAGCAGCGCCTGCGAGAGGTCAAGCGCGCCCGGCAGCAGCAGAAGAACAGCGGCGGCCGAGCCAGCAGTATCATATCCGACAGCACAGACAACTCTGACAGCGTTGTGTCAGAGAGCAGCTCAGTGGTGGAAGAAAAGCTTCAGCGGCTGCTGCTGCAGGTTTCAGCAAGCTCACAGCTAAACCCTAGTGGCCTGCAGTCACACTCCGGCTTGAACCCTAACGCCGGAGCGTTCAAAAATACGACAGGCGGCGTGGTGGCTGGGGCTAGAGCTGGGTCTTTGTTTGCAACTGGCAGCAGCAGCAGGCAGGGTGATGGGTCGCTGCTGACTGGGCTATTGGGGCGTGTGGTGCTGGGGAAACAGCAGCAGCAGCAGACAGCAGGGTGTGGACCGACCTCCAGAGGGCTTGGTGTCACTGTGGGAAGGTGAGGCATGTGTTGGGCAGCAGTATGCACCAGTGACGCGGCAGTGCAGCAGCAGTGTATCTGCGATTTTTCAGGCCAAGAGGGGGCAATGCCAGGTGATCTTGTGCTGACGCTCCAACTGTCACCCTGCTAGTAGCAGCTGACTGTCCTATGCTGGCATCCTTACCCACAACCTGTGACAGGTTCAAACCCCCCAGCACTGCACCGGGCTTGGGGCCTGGCCCCTACAGTGCAGCCCTGCCAGCAGCAGCTCCACTCCCACATGCAGTCAGCACTCCCAACCTTGCAGGACCGGAAGCGCCAACAGCACCAGCTTTGCCTACTGCACCAGCAGCATCGGTGTCTCCTGCTGGCGTGCCACTCCAAGCTTGCAGCGCTGGCAGCCCACCCAACCAAGCAGCAGCAGCCATCGTAACTCCAGCCGCCGCCGGCGTCGCAGCAGCAGCAGCAGCAGCAGATGGGTTTGCATACCCTCCTCCCACAGCAGCAACCACACTGGCCTGCCCCGCTTTAAGCCATGCCTGGGCGGCTCACCAGCACACAGCTGACCACAACAGCAGCAGCCGGAGCAGCAGCGGGAGCCGTAGCAGCAGCATGCGGTTAGTAATACAAGTAGAATCAGCCGAGGCTGCTGGTGTGCCTCAAACCAACCCAATGATGGCACCTGGCAGTCAGGCCGAGGTTCTGACCCTTCACAGCACACAGGCTTCCGGTACTGCTGCAAGGGAAGCAGAAGATGCTGACAGTGTTTCTCATGACACACTGGCAGCGACCCCACCACCAGCAGCACTCGCAGCAGCAGCGGCAGCAGCTATTGAGTCCTGCTCCTCACGCCCAGGGACCCCTCCTACTGGGCAAGTCATGCAGCCAGCAGCAGCATTTGCTGCTGGCAACTTGTCGCGGCCAGGGACACCCCCAACCGGACCGGGAGCACAGCACACCACAGCAGCAACAGCAGCAGCAGCAGGGGCTGTGAGCTCCTCGGCTGCGTCCATGCACAACACTGTCGGTGGCAACAGAAGGCCTTCCCTGCTGCTGCTGCCCATGCCAGATGCAGCAGGTGTGGCTGTGTGCCCGGGTGCTACTGCTGCTGCTGCTGTCAGCTGTGGCAGCAGCTTGAGGCACTGCAGCGGCAGCATATGCGGCAGCACAGCAGCAGCCGCAGCAGCACCAGCAGCTGGGAGTATGCTTGCAGCAGCACCTACTGCAGCACCTGCTGCTGCTGCTGCACCAGCAGTCAGTGCTTTCAAGGCGCACCCTGCACCATCCAGTGCATTCCAGCTCTCGCAGGGTCGCTCTTTCCTGCAATGCAGCTACAGCGGCGCTGCTGATGTGTTCAACGATGCCGACATACAGCAGTTGCTACAGAAGGTGGTGGCGTGTGTGGGGGCGTGTGGGACCTGCAGTACAGGCGGGGCCACACCAGCAGCAGCAGCAGCGGCGGTGGCTGCGGATGGCAGCAGTGGCAGTGGTGTGGGGGTCAGGGTGTGTGGTGACGCCAGTGGGACAGGCAGTTCCTACATGTCTAGGAGGATGTCTTTGCAGAGTCAAACACCTCCAGCAGCAGCAGCAGTGCTGACAGGCAGCATCCTTGAAGCAGCAGCAGCAGCAGCAGCAGTGCCAGCAGCGGTAGAGCCACGCTGCTCTGGCAATGCTGCTCACGAGGGCTGTGACAACACTGCTGGCAGCAGCACCATAACCCCCGCCCCAGTCAGCCCCGGTCGGCGACACATGCGGCGGCACGTGTCGTGGAAATATGAAGTTGAGGCGCTCACACCGACAGCAGCAGCAGCGGCAGCAGCAGTGGCAGAGCACAACACTGCTCACCAGGCGATGCATCCTGATGACTTAATCCCAGACGGCTCTGATGCTCTACATGTGGATCATCACAGCCACCGCAGCCAGTACGGCCGCCCTCAGCAGCAGCAGCAGCAGCAGCAGGAAGAGGGGCCAAGGCCCCGTTTTGTCAGCGGCAGTGGGGACGGCAGCAGCAGCAGGTGGCAGGGACGCATGTCTGCTGCTTCCTGTACAGGGCAGCACGCTACCCAGCAGGGTGGATCACAGGTGCTGGGGCTTGCAGCGGGAGGGTCAGCACAAGCAGCAGCAGGAGGCTTCCTGCAGCCTGGGTGCAGCATGCAGCACCATGCAGCATTTTCAGGGCCTGCTAGCACACCAGCACCGATTGTGATGTCTCTTTCGTCTGCTGCTTTGGCGCTGGCGGCTGACTTGGAGCAGCATCAGCTGGTGCAAAAGCAGCAGCAGGTAGAGCAGCAGAAGCAGCAGCAGCAGCAGCAGCAGCACAGGAGAAGCTGTGACGCAGGGCCGGAGCTGTCGTTTTCTGAGTACCCGCCTAGCAACCAGTCAGGCGGAGTACATACACTGCCCAGCCAGCAGCAGCAGCAGTCTGGGGCTGCTCGGCGGTTTAGTGGTACAGCTGCAGGTCAGGGTTCAGGCATGCCGTCCGAGGGTTTAGTGCCACATGCAGGCGAGGTTCTGGCTGCAGGTAGATATGGTTGCCAACTGGGAGCAGCGGCGGCGGCTGGGAATACTGCAGCTGCAGCTGCAGCAGCAGCAGCAGCGGCGGCAGATGATGCAGTGTCGAGCTGCTGTGGCTCTTCGGAGCTGTCAGCAATGGCCAACCCTGTGGCATATGCTGATAGGCTGACGAGGCGGCTTGTGCAGCACTTGGGAGGGGAGGGCGGTGCAGGAGCAGCAGCTGCGGGTGCAGGTGCGGGAGTTTGAGCGGGGTGTACTCAACACCTTGAGCATGTGTTCATCCAAAGTTGAATCTCCTCCCTTTCAGTGGTCGTAATGAACGGCTGGCAGTACATCTTTGGACTTTGCTGCTAAAAGTGTGACATGCATGCATGTACCGAGTAGTGTGGCGGAGACCCCCTGGCAGTGCCTGTCTGCTGTCGACTTGCTGGGTAGGAGCCCGTTGGTATCACTCCTGCAGGTTTGAGACGTATGCATGTATGTATGCTGTTGCAATTGAAATGTGCAGGTGACCCTGGTTCCCCATCTTCTGCTGTCAGCCTGCTGGAGAGGTACCTAGATGGGCATCAGCTGCTGAAGCAGAAAGCAGGTAGGTACAGAGGTAATGTAAGATCCACTGTGGGGATCTTGATATGTGGTTGGTGTGTCTGGGATGGTCGATTGGGTAGCACAAGTGCTAGGTTAGTAGTGAGACAGGGGATAAATTGATTGGGCAGGGCCTGCCAGACTGTGATTCAGGGAGATCTCAGAGATGCTTGATAACCCATGGTACATCCTGCTGCAGTGCTGTCACCGATGCCCGATGTGATTTTGTGTTGGCTGTGATGCAGTTCGCTTGGAGCAGAACATGAAGCAGCGCCAGCAGGTCCGACAGCAACAGCAGCAAGGGCGGAAACTGCTGATCACCAACCAGCAGCGCCCCTACCAACTCCAGGCCCACAGCAGCAGTCCGTTGGGAGGTGTGCGGGAGGCGAATGCAGCACCTGAGCGGGTTGCTGTACAGACAGGAGGGGGACGCAGGTTGCTGAGGCCCGACCAGCAGAGGCAGCAAATCAGGGAAGAGGATGAGGGGTGCCAGCTCAATGTGGACGAGTTGAGACAGGACCTGGACATGGTGCTGAAACGGGTATAATCAGAATATACATGTTGATGTATCCTTATCCCATTTTGAACCAGATCCCGTTCTGTCCAGGAAACGATCCATTCAGCAGTACAGCACTCACTCGACGAGCGTGAGTGCGGTATCAACACGATGGTGACAGCAGCTGGCGTGTGGTGCACACTCGGTGCGTTGCACGCACTAATACAAGCACGGGGTTTTGTGGGGTTTTGATAGATCTTTTCGGACAGAGCATATAGAGCCCTCGGTAGCCCATCATTGTTACTCCTTGCACTACTATCAGCCTGCGAGTCACCTCTATCTTTCCAGTCAGTCACCATGGCCTTCTCCGTCGCATCCAGGGCTACCAGCGTGTCCGTGTACGCCAAGAAGGGCGGAAAGACTGCCGTGAAGGTATGTCTAGCTTAACTGGTGGCAGATCTGGCTTGCTGTCCCTCGGACTCGCTGCACACGGCCTGACTGTGCACAACGACACTGCACTCCCCGGGACCAAGCACCCTCACAGCGCGTCCAGCGTGCTTGAGCACGCCAACAGTCTGCTGCACATGCACGGAACACGTACGCAGCGAATGCACGCCTGAGTCGCGTTCTCTGTTCAGCATCTCACCCCAGATCGCCCCTGCACACACACGTCACGTATGTCCCGCAGAAGGCAGTCAAGAAGGCCGCATCCAGTGGCTCCAAGGGTGTTGAGTGGTGAGTAATCATTTACGACGTCGGATCTTAGCAGGCAGCTGTCGTACGTCCTATGCTTCCTTCCCTGGTGTTGCTTGGTACTGCTTTTACCCCCCAGTGCCTGGGGTGCTTGGGGGTAGGAGGAGCAGCAGCAGTTTTCGTTTGATCCAAAGTCTTGGACATAGTCCAAAGCTTGCAGCGCTGCTCATATCTTCACCCTCGACCAAGATCTCACATGCACATGCTTCATCATGCATCAAGCTTGTCCTGCACACACAAGAGCAGTCACCAAACAGCTCCTGCACACCCCTGCAACATCAATCAAACTGTTTGCCATTCCATGTCATCTTCTGGCTGCTGTTGCTGTTGCCATGTGCAGGTATGGCCCCAGCCGTGCCAAGTTCCTGGGTCCCTTCACCCAGCCACCCAGCTACCTGACTGGCGAGTTCGCTGGTGGTGAGTAGGGACATGCTGAGCGCAGGGTGTGTCTGTTGCCGGTTGGGTACTGTCTACAGCAATACTTGGTGGTACCGTGTGTTGCAGCTCCAATAAGGCACCATTTGCTGTAATCCAGTCACACACTGTATAATATAGCCAGACTCTAATGAAGATGCATGCTAGTAATAGGCAAGCAGTAGCCTGCAGCTTGGAGCTTTGTGCTGTTTTGATTCTGGTGGTATAACTTGCATTTTAAATGCAGCACGCTAGCTCCCTTGCAGCAAGGGTGCTGCGATGGGCTGGGACACAGGCATACTGAGTCTGAATCTAAATTGACAGCGACCAAGAACTGCTGATAGCGGTTAGGGCAACAGCAGCCTTTGTTGCTGACAGCAGTGGGGGTATTGGCAGCAGGCAAATACTTACTGTGCCTCCACACTGTCCCAGCAGAGCCCGAGTCCAGGTATTGCCTATACCAAAATCAATGTTGCCCTGCTCTCTGACTGACCCCTCTGGCCTGCCTTGTTGTCCTACTGTTCTCCCTGGCTGCCTGCCTTCCTCCCAGACTACGGCTGGGACACTGCTGGTCTGTCCGCCGATCCCGAGACCTTCCGCCGCTACCGTGAGCTGGAGGTGATCCACGCACGCTGGGCCATGCTGGGTGAGTGGTGGTGGGGTGTTTTGGGGGGGGGGGGTTAAACGTCTCTGCATGGGTTGATTGAGACACAGTAAATGCAAATCGCGGCAGTCAGTGTGTTTGGAAAGGTGATCCACGCACACTGGGCCATGCTGGGTGAGTGGTGGTGGGGACTTGGGGCGGGGGGGGGGGTGGATGAACATTGTGTGGGCCAGTCTCTTTGTGGGTAATTAACGCAAGCTGTGCGCGCTGGATGAGATCACAGGTTGTGGGCGTTTTTTTTTGGGCGGGGAGGGGGGTGAGCTGTGTGGGTGAGTATGTTTTCAAGGTGGTGTGGAGTGGCTGTCTGGGTCTGGTGGTATTCTCCACACACAGCTGACTGGAGACTGTGGGTGAGCACTGTGAGAAAGCTCTGAGACTGTAATTCTTATCAAACCCCACCCTTCCACATAACCTCACTGCCCGCTCTACAATCTTCTGTCCAACCCCCCAGGTGCCCTGGGCTGCATCACCCCTGAGCTGCTGGCCAAGAACGGTGTGAACTTTGGTGAGGCTGTGTGGTTCAAGGCCGGCGCCCAGATCTTCCAGGACGGTGGCCTGAACTACCTGGGCAACAGCTCACTCATCCACGCACAGTCCATCCTGGCAACACTCGCTGTCCAGGTGGGGGGCGTGCTGGGGGCCTAGCAGGAGGGAAGGGGTGAAGAGGGAGGGTGGCTGATGAAAACAGGGGTGTGGCTGTGAGGGAGGTTACAGTTGTCTGAAGGCTCTACCTTGTGATGGGAGTGATGGTAGTGCTAACGCCTTTGGGAATTATTGGCATCGTACACCCAGCAGGCAAACCCCTGGTGTACTGGTTGCAGCTATCAGCATGTGCCAGACCCTGTGGTCGCCTTCTAATCAGTAGACGCCAGGTGCAGCAGGCAGTCTGTTGGTGTGGCTCTGTTGGTGGGGGTTGCCTGGGCGCATGCCAGTTGACCTGAATTCTTCGGGCATCAATCAATCAATGTTTTTCATGTAGCTTTGACAGGCATATTGTGGCTGACACAGGTGCTTTGTAGCGTCAGTAATGCCAACTGCACACGTTATAACTGTTACTGTTACTGTGACATGGTTCAGGCTGAGCCTGAACACCCCCCTATAACAAATGCGTAATGTGACCCTTGGCCTTCTGTCTGAGCACATGCTGCTGCTGGTTCCTGCCCATTTTCTGCACTCCAGGTGATCCTGATGGGTCTGATTGAGGGCTACCGTGTGAACGGCGGCCCTGCTGGTGAGGGTCTTGACCCCCTGTACCCCGGTGAGGCCTTTGACCCCCTGGGCCTGGCTGACGACCCCGACACCTTTGCTGAGCTCAAGGTTAAGGAGATCAAGAACGGTCGCCTGGCCATGTTCAGCATGTTCGGCTTCTTCGTGCAGGCCATCGTCACTGGACAGGTGGGCAGGGAGGGTGGCTTGAGTGGCTGGGAGGGTGGGGCTGTTAACGGCTTGGAACAGGCTGGGCTGTAGGGTGAGAGTGACATGCATGGTTTACCCTGTGAGCCGTTGATGGCATTGGGACAGCAGCGCGCAGGTGGAGAACAGCAGGAATGTCAGCACATTGAGGGTGTTGGTGGGGAGTCGACGCAGGCTGCAGGGGTTGAGCGACTGAGCAGGTGGGTGAGGGTGCCATGCAGCAGGGGCCACCATCGCTGCAGGATAAGTGGGCAGGGTGGCCGTACAGCTGGGTCTGGGCAGAGGAGGATCTACTAGGGGGCGGTGATTGAGGCTGACAGTTGGCAGGGTTCAGCAGGCTTGTGCTGTTGTCCTGGGAGGGTGGCAGCAGCCATGTGGCAGGACCTCAACATGGGTCGTGAGGCATGCTGGCCTGTTACTCCTGCGCTGGGCGGCAGCTGTACCCAGCCTGCATGTCGCATGCAGCTTCATGGTGTTTGTTGACAGACAGATAGGGATCTGCCACGGCTGCCGTGGATACATACCCCAGCATGTCAGCACCATCGCCGTCAGCTTCCTTCCTGCTTTTGTTGACTGGTCCACATTAACTGGCTGTGTGTTCCTTCCCCCTTGTTGTCTCCCTCCGTCCCTGCAGGGCCCCATTGCCAACCTGGACGCCCACCTGTCAGACCCCGCAGGCAACAACGCCTGGAACTTCGCCACAAAGTTCGTGCCCGGCAACTAAACCGCACACCCTGACGGCGTGTGATGCATGGCTGAGACCCTGTGGCTGCACAGTGCCTATGACTAATCGCACATGGTGTTATGTGTGTGAGTGTGTTAGTGTGGCATCGTGACCGCTGGGTTTTGGTGTGTTGGGGGAGTTGCTTGTGGCGCTGTGTTGGAGTTGCGAGCGACTGTACAGTAGCAGCGGGTGGGTGTGTGATGATGGGTGACTGGGCGCAGGATTTGCTGACGCGTGTGTGACAGGCTCTGGGTGGTGTAACTGAGGAGTAACATGATGTGTGATGTTCCGTATGGCAAGCTGTGGCCAGACTTTGCCTGACATTGACCTGACTCTTCTGACATAGGGCGGCATTACAACCAGCTGACTGAGTGCAGGACAGATCAGCATGGAGGCATGAGTGGCAACGGTACATCAACAAGTTTTCACACTGGGTGCAGCTGCAGCTGCAACAGCCATGAAAGTAGTGGTGCAGAAGCTGCGGGATGGACAGGTACTGAATCAAAATAAGTGTGCACTGGCTCTGTTGAGCAGTCACTAGCACGAACCAGCAAGGGTGCAATGTGCAGTGCACGACACAGCAGCCAACTTGGCAACTCACTGCCACCAGACTGAAGCACAATCACATTCCGAACTTCTTCACTCAAGTACACACCAGTGCAGTGCAACATGAACAGCCAACTGTGTTACTCACTGTCAACATCTACAACATTCCACTCAAGAGCACACCAGTGCAGTGCAACACGAACAGCTAAATTTATTCCTCACTGTCAAAATCGACAACAACTCGCTCAAGAGCACACCAGTGCAGTCCAACACGAACAGCCAACTTCACCACTCACTGTCACCATACCCGAGCCTCCAACAACACCATACCTTCTTTGCTGCACAGCATCGCTTGAGGCCACCCATGCATTCGTGTAAGGTGACAGTCGTTCAAATCCGTCAAGTCTTACAAGAGGCCCAGCACACCACACCCAGGCAGCAAGCCCCTGGGGCTCCCATGGCAAACTGTTGTACAACAGGTGTGCAGCTGCAATGCCTTTTAGATTGAAGCTGCAGGCAGCAACAGGCAAAGACATCCTGCAGGCCATCAACTCAACGACAACCTGCAGATCAGCGTTGGTCAAGGGCCACATCCAACCAGCACACCAAGAATTGATGTGTGCAACTCAACATGAGGCAGCGCACTGCCGTGAGCATTGCTCAGCAGGCAACCAAGCAAGCTGACAGCCTGGCGACGGTCTGGCAAGAGGCGCAGCACACCACACGCAGGCCGCAAGCCCCAGAGGCTCCCATGGCAACCTGTTGTGCCACGCTCCAGGCCCACCCTACCCCACATATCATGAGCAGGATAACTCCTGCAACTTCCAAACAAGCTGTTGTCCCTCCATGCAGCTGTGTCACAAGAGCTCGCACCCTCACAGACTGCACAAGAATGGCTCAGTGAGCGCTCACTGGCTGCCGGGCCGCCAGTCAGTGACAATACGGAGAAGAAAAAACCAGTCACCCAAACCAGATAAGGAACCTTCATATGGCTTGCATGCACATGCTTTGGTACAGGGATTCAACAAGTCACAACCATCAACCCTCCACACCCACTCAGGTTCAAGAGGTCAGCCAGCACCATGTCTGCCTGCTGGCGACTACGTCAGATACACTCTGCTAGCTTTTGGGTTCATCTCTCCCCCCTGTCACCTGTCCGTAGTGGGACAACAGCCCTGTGTGGCAGCCCCCACATAGTGTAACCATTAGTACAACTCGTCACGTCACATTTGGCAGCTGAATCGCTGCACCCCTCAACCTCCCAGGCTGTGCAGCTTGCCCAGCAGATACTGCTGCCGCTTTTGTGTGCTGTGCAGTGAGCGCCACTCCCAGTAAGGAATGCTGACGAGTGCATAGCCCCGAGCTGCCAGCGCGCGGTTCCTGAACAGGGTAGGGCCTGTCAGGGTGTGACCAGGCTGCACATAGTGGTACGGGCCCTCCACCTCTATCGCCAGCTTGACCCCTGAGGCTGTCACAGCAGCAATGTCGATCAGACATGACTTGTCAGCTGTGGGCTGCTCTTGCAGCGGCTGCTGCTGCAAGGTACCAGGTGGCAGATGCAGCACTGCAGCATACACTGACTGCTGAAGGTGGGATGACTGTTGCCTGGATCTTGCAAACATTGACTGCTCCCAGCTGGCCCTGCACTGCTCCAGCTGTTGCTGGGTCAGCACACCTGACAAACCCTGACCAGGTGTGGGTAGCTGACTGTCCAGCAGCCATAGGTGCACCTGGTGCAGCTGCTCCAACTCCTCATCATTGGCTGTGCTGAACAACTGACTGGCAGCAGCTGCCAGCTGCAGCACCTGCGGCACACACACCTGCAGGTCCAGTACTGCTGCTGACCAGCACAGGTTGCACATGTGCTGCAGGGTGAAGCTGCGTGTGCCGCCATCCTGCAGCAGCTCGACTGCCTGCTGCAGCAGTAAGCCAGGCAGCAGCTCCGTTGCATACCCCAGCTCACCACATGCCCAGGCCATGTTGGCCAGGTCTTGTGGGTTTGCAGCTGCCATGTGCTGATGAGGGTACTGCTCCAAGGCCTGCAGCAGCTGCAGTGGCAGATGCTGCATCCTGCCACATGCCCACACCAAGTTCGCCACCTCTTGTGGGTGAGCAGCAGGCAGCCCCTGTTGAAAGGCAGCCAGGACCAGCTGCAGCTGCTGTACTGCCACCTGCTGCCCCATGATTGCGACAGCCCACAGAGTGTTGGACACAGCCTGTGGGTTGGCAACGGGCAATGCTGCTTCCAACCTGTCCAAAAGCTGTTGCAGCTGCTTTGGTGCCACCTGCTGCCCCATGGTGGCAACAGCCCACAGGGTGTAGGACACATGCTGTGGCTTGGCCCCTGGCAGCACTGCTTCCAACCTGGCCAACAGCGGCTGCAGCTGATGCAGTGCCACTTGCTGCCCCATGGTGGCAACAGCCCACAGCGTGTTGGACACCTCCTGTGGTTTTGCCTCTGGCAGAACTGCTACCAACCTGTCCAGCAGACGCCGAAACTGCAGTGGCGGCACCTGCTGCCCCATGGTGGCAACAGCCCACAGTGTGTTGGACACATCCTGTGGGTTGACACCTGACAGCACTGCGTCAAACCTGGCCAACAGCGGCTGCAGCTGCTGTGGCGGCACCTGCTGCCCCATGGTGGCGACAGCCCACATGGTGTTGGACACCTCCTGTGGGTTGGCACCTGGCAGCACTGCGTCAAACCTGTCCAAAAACTGCTGCAGCTCGGCAGTGCTAAGCTGCAGCTTCAAAGTCGCAGCAGCCCACAACACGTTGGACACCTGCTGCGGATTGGCCTTCTGCAGGGTGCTGGCCTGCAGCAACAGCGGCAGCAGCAGCTGGGCCGCGGCTAGGCTGCCCAGCTTGCCACATGACCAAATGATGTTGGCCAGCTCCCTGGCACCACACTGCTGCTGCAGCCGTACTGCCAGCTGGTGCAGCTTTGAGAGCAACTGCTGCTGCACTGTTGCTGCTGCCTGGTGCTGTGCTGCTGCTGCACCTTGCCCACACAGCTTGACTGCCTGCGTGTAAGCAGCACTAAGGTGAATGTGGTTGAGGTCTGCTGCATGCTGCTGCACAAGCTGCAGCAGCTGCTGAGGGCTGGTGGCAGCTTTCAGCCACACTGTCAGCAGGCGTGGGCTGAACTCGCTCGCGTCCCCATCACCCTTGCCGTGCCTTGCTGTGTTGCCCCACTTGCTGCTGCAGTGCTTGCTTGATGTAAGCTGAGCTCCTCCTGCTTGTGCTGCTCCTGCTGGTGCTGATGCCCCTGCTGCCTTACCTACTGGCTGCATGGCCGGCGTGTGCCTGCATGTGGTGTGAGGCGCTTGCTGCTGCTGTGCAATGCCGCGGACACAGCTACGCTGCGGCACGGCACCCCTGCGACAGCCTGGTGACTGCTGCTGCTGCACCCGTACACCAGGTGGCGCACTCAGCACCCCAGGGGCTAGCGAGTACAGCGGCTGTGGTGCATACAGTCGTGGGCCCAGTGGTGCAGGAACGGCCAGCATACCAGCCGCCTGCTGCATGGGCGCCCAAGCTGTGGGGCATGCATCGCTGCGGCTCTGAGTTGCTGCTGCTGCTGCAGCACTGTGACTGTTGAGCTGAGGGGCATAGGCCTGGGTGGCGAAGCTGTTCATTGCAACCATGGAACCTGCGTATGGGACAGCCTGTGGCCCGCCGGTGGTGCTGCCTGCGGGCACCAGCCAATACTGCTGGGGGCCAAACCACTGCATCTGATGGTGCTGCTGTGACAGCAGAGGATGTTGCAGGTGACCATCTGTACTGTGCATGGGCCATGCGGGGTGCTGCAACATCTGCTGCTGTTGTTGTGCATTGCTAAAGTCAGTTGACATGGCCCGCTGCGACCCTACGCTTGCTGTAAAAACGCTTTTTGATGGTGAAACGGAGAATGTCCACACGAGAGAAGAGCCTGGGGCCGGGTTGCTGCACTGCCGGGCAAGGGCGGGACCAAGAGTGGTGTGTTTCGGAAACAGCCTGCTAGCCGATGATGCAGTTCAAAGCTGAAATTCTGATGCAGAATATCACGTGTGTGTGGGTAAACGCCTCTTTAGCGCATCAGGGGTACTGATAATCTGACCATTACTAACCCTGGCTCGCGTTCTATTACGTAACGTTTCGGTAGTGATGAATGTATCGTATGTAAGCATATCAACGTCACCCGGAGTTCTGCCTCTCCGCTCCTAAGCCTGTCAGGATCTAACTCAGATGATTCAGATCTATTTAGCTACATCCGCTAAATATCCGCTCAGATATCAGTGCAGCAAAGGGCTCATAATGCTGTTGTCCTTCTCTGAGCGTGGCAGCAGGCCGAGCTGTCCGATGTTGATGTGCTGCTCACAGCACCCCCAGCAGCAGACCAGCAGGGTGATGGCACTGCACAGCCCCAGAAGCTAGCAGACTTCCCTGGACACATTGTCCTGTTGAGCAGCAGTCCATTCTTCAAGGCACAGGTGCGTTTTGATGGGCATTGACAGCTTGTCAGACAAGTGCTGTCTGCCGAGGTGCTGGCGTCCATGAGGCACAAAAGGCACGACAGCTTGTGTCATCGATCCAGCTCTTCAGCCATTGGTAGCTTGCATCTGTTTCTGATGGTACGATAGCTTTTACTTGGCTGACTATGTTGGGTGGGGTGGTGATGCGTTGATAATATTGTTGCTCTGGTTGATGAACATAACGCCGTACATGCGCCCTGCAGATCCTGCGCTGGCAACGCAAGCGGCCCCACGACCAGGCAGAAGCCGGAGTCTGCAGCAGCAGTGCTCAGCAGCCACAGCAGGATGCCAGCAGACCGCAGCTTGTGCTGACCCTGCAGGATGCTTCTGAGCAGCCTGCAGCCATGGCTGTGCTGGCAGTGATGTATGGTGCCAAGACGGTGTCTGAGCTGCTGTCTGAGCTGTCTGAGGAGCAGCAGCTGCAAGCGGCAATGCTGGCGGACATGTGGCAGCTGCCCGCCATCAGCACAGAAGCAGCACAGGCCCTTACCAGCGCATGCAGCACACAAGGCAAGCTGTCAGATGCTGTCACGCAGCAGCTGCTGCAAATGCAGGCAGTGCCTGATTGCCTGCAGCCGCTGTTGCAGCCAGTCTTGCTGTCAGTGCTGGGCAACTTGGAGCAGTGCTGGGCCAACGCTAGCCAGAAGAACATGCTGCTGAACCTGCCACTGTCCAGCATGGAGCTGCTGGTATCCTCGCACAAGCTGGAGGTGGGTCACCCACAGCTGTTCTTCGCAGTGTGGCAGCTTGCTGCCAGCGGTAAACTTGCAGGGTCCCGCCTGGCACTTTGTGTAGAAGTGGCACCGCCCTGTATGTGCAGCCGTACGGTCACCGTGTCTAGGCTAGCCGCTCTTTGTTGGCTGCGCCAAGGCCTTGGCTGCGCAGATACTGTGTGACCATGATTGTTGAGAGTGTGTCAAAAACACAGGCAGCCGCTTTGCCTTGCTTCTTTGTCTCAATTGACGAGACCTCACAATTACAACCCACCTGCCATGCTGTGATATCTGTTTGCAGGTGGCATCAGAGGATACAGTGCTGTACACAGTGCAGAGGTATCTGGACAACGCTAGCGATTCTGCGGAAGCAAAGCAGCGCATCCAGGAGCGCCTGGGCCCCCTGATCCGCTGCCAGCACCTGTCACACTATTGGCTGCTGCAATCAGCGGTGTCAGATGATGCAGGCTCCAGGCCGCTTGCACAGCTGCAGCCACAGCTGAAGCAGCTGCTGATGTTGCGCAGCTCCAAGGCACATATGACAGCAGCAGAACTGAAGGGTCGGCTGGAAGATGTCCCTGCTAGCTGGCTGCTTGGTCAGCACAGGAAAGCTCCCGTCAGCACAGTATGGCTTACCTGGGAGCTTGATATCAGCACACTGCGGGAGGCAGCGCAGCGCAGCGCAGCACAGCAGGAGGTGCAGTTCCTGACCTCCCCTAACCCAACACCCCCCTTGGGTGGGATGGCCTTTGAGATCAAGGTTGCGTGCGATCCTCACCAAGAGTTGGCAGACAGCCGCAGCGGTGTGAGCATCGGCGTGTGGGTAATGCCCCATGGTGTCCCCTCTGACGCAAGCTGCTCCTTCACTTATGCGCTGAGCATGCCTCCTGGCGAGGCACGGTCCCTTACAACAGCGCCCGACCAAGGCACCAGCCTGCACGGCGGCTCTGGGGACTTCTTCATGGTTGGAATCATGGCAGGGGGTTGGGATGAGGTTGCCTGGGCATCCAAGGGCCTGCCAGCAAGTGGGCCTCTGGTGCTGAAGCTGTCTGTCAGCAAGGTGGGACACGAGAGCAAGACAACAGGCTGATCGACGTTTTGTTGCCGCCAGCCGTACGGAACGCATTAGTCACAGGGTGGATGTTCGTATGCCTTGGAGTCTGTTGTTCCTCCCTGTCAATCATTGACAGTACAGACATCAAGCCGGTGTTGAACTCTTTTTGAATGCAAGTTGCAGCGTGTGGGCCACAGCGCTTAATGCTTGTGGCATCCGACTCTGACTGTGAGACGCCCTCCGTCGGGTGTAGGTTGTGCCAGAAATAGGCATGCCGCATGCCACCTTCCAAAGGCAGCAGCCTTCCGGGCTGTGACGGCATCATGCGCTGATGTTGCTCATCCGCATGATGCCGTCACAGTTCCTGGACAGTATGTGTCAATGCCACCGCACCAATGCCTGGTTTTTATGGACCTCAGGGTGCCTAGTAACCCTGAACTTCATGCGGCATGCGCTGGCTTCCGACTTGGTTCCATTTCGTGCAAGGACTGTGGGCTGTAGAGACATGGTGGTATGTTTTTGAGCTCCTCCCCACCCCCAGCTGTTGGTGCTGTTGTAGAAGATGTGTGTTCATTCACAGCAGTTGTGTGGGATGAGGTTGCAGGTTTGAGTGCCAGGCAATTGCAGTTGCCGCGTCCCTGTTGCAGATTGTATCGTGCGGCTGCAGTTTGTCCCTTACAGGGTGGCAGGCTGCAGTCCCTCTCAGTGCATGAGTTATCTGGTGCACTGTGCCTGGCAGTCATGGGATTACGCGTGGCCCTAGCGTTGATCATCGCACGGGTTGATCACTGCACCAATACTGCTGCTACGCATGGTACACTCGTGGGTGCACTTGCAGCCCCGTGCATACCTTGATGATGAATAGTGTATCATCGTGATGACTCATGATGAGTCATGGGATGCCTATGTCATCAAGGGCCATGATGGCAGCACCTGCAGCTCAAGGGTGTGACACCTTGGTTGGATGTTTGCTGTGTGTACATGGGGCTTGTCCCGCCGTCTCATGGTGTGCATGGTGTGCATGCAGGGCGCCACATGTGGCATGCTGTACAGTGTGCCACCCTGCCCCTATGTCGGTGTCATCATGTTGTGCGGCACCGAGTGCATCCGATGCCCTGTCCGAACCATACCGACCGCATCACGGTTCATACACTGAACTGAAGAGCATTGCTTCACACCCTCAAGGGCCTGCCACTCTGCAAAAGTGTAACTGCACAATACAGTCTGCAACATGTATGCAGGAACTGCAATTGCCTGGCAAGCCCTTGTATTGCAATGCCATCTCAAAAAGCCGTTGTTGATCAACAAACCTCTTCTGCAACAAGACCTTGGGGGCACAAAAAGGCTTTCAAAAAGGGTCACCATGTTTCTTCACCCCAACGTCTCCACACAACACAGAGCCAAACTGGAAGCTGGCGCTATGCGCACTCAAGGTTACATGCGACATCATCACACGTTGCCGTGCAGGAAGGCTGCCGGCCCGGCCAGCATGCTCCGAGCGGCAGCTGCAGCTCGCCCAGCACTGAGTTGGCATGCAGCATGCCAACTTCTTGTACAACCTCATTTTACCGGAGTGCATGTCACAGTCAGCTGACTGTGCAGAGTCAATGACTCTGCAGAGTCAGGTGCACCATCTCAAACAACCGTTGTTGATGAACACACCTCTGTCGCAACGTTGTTAACAACACCAACAGCTGGGGCGCCCCTCACAAAAAGGCCACGGTGTCCCCTCAGCCAACATGTTCAGCCAACATTTACAGTTCTGACACAACACTAAACCCGGTTGAAGTAGCAGCCGGTGCATGCATGTAGGGTTACAGGCGATATCCTCCATGATGCCGTCACAGCCTGGAACACTGCCATAGCTAGTTGGCATGCAACATGCCAACTTTTTGCGCAACCGTAGTCCAACGGAGTGCATGTCACAGCAAGAGTCCGGTGCCACAAGCATCAAGCGCTGTGGCCCACATGCTGCAACACTTCAAACTTCAACATCAGCTTGATGCCCTTACATGGCATGAGCTGTCAACGACAGGCAGAGAGATGAGAAAGACTCCAAGGCACACAGACAGCCACCGTACTACGGACCCATGCATACCGTACAGCTGGCGGCTGAGAAGCAGGGAAACGGTTATCAGCGTGGTGTCTTGCCCATGTGTCCCACCTTGCTGACAGACAGCTTCAGCACCAAGCACCCACTTGCTGGCAGGCCCTTGGCCGCCCAGGCGGCCTCGTCCCAACCCCCTGCCATGGGACCAACCTCGAAGTAGTCAGAAACGCCCCTTAGGCCGTCACCCTTGATGGGCCCGATTGTTGCAGACCATGCCGCGATTGATGCGCCAGGAGCACACAGCTCAAAGGTGAAGGAACAGCTTGCATCAGACGGCACACCATCAGGACGTACCCACACGCCAATGCTCACACCGCTGTCTGCCAACTCCTTGTTAGGGTTGCATGTAGCGTTGATGTCAAAGGCCATCCCACCCAGGGGGGGTGTCACGCCAGGGGAGGTCAGGAACTGCACCTCCTGCTCTGCTGCGCTGCGCTGTGCTGCCTCCCGCAGTCTGCCAATATCCAGCTCCCAGGTAAGCTCCACTGTGCTGACGGAAGCCTTCCTGCGCTGACCAAGCAGCCAGCTAGCAGGGACATCTTTGAGCCTACTTTTCAGCTCTGCTGCTGTTACACGGGCCTTTGAGCTGCGCAGCATCAGCAGCTGCTTCAGCTGTGGCTGCAGCTGTGCAAGCGGCCTGGAGCCTGCAGACTCTGACACCGCTGACAGCAGCAGCCAATAGTGTGACAGGTGCTGGCAGCGGATCAGGGGCCCTGAGTGCTCCTGGATTTGCTTTTGGGCATCATCATCGTCATCGCTGTTGCTGTCCATGTACTGCTGCACTGTGTACAGCACAGTGTCCTCTGATGCCACCTGCAAACAGATGTCACAGTGTGGCATGGCATGTAATTTAGTTTATGTTGTTGTGAGCTAGATGAGACACAGACGGCTGCGCGTGTTTTTGGCGCCTCGCAACCATGATTGTGTACAGCCAACAGAGAGCAACTCCCAGTGGCCTAGACACGGTGACCTCATGGCTGCACATGTAGGGCGGTGGCACTACCGTAATGTCTGAGACAAAGTGCCACTTTGTCTACAAGACACTACTAGTAGTACTAGTAGTACTGCCGCTAACCTACATGTGCAGCCATAACTTGACAGGTTGGACCTTGATGCTGAGCATGCGCAGTGCACAGGACAGCTGATCTACACTCCACTTTGTGAACAGTCAACTGTGGCCCGTGACGGTCACGTGCAGCCTGTGGGTGACCCACCTCCAGCTTGTCTGAGGACAACAGCAGCTCCATGCTGTGCAGTGGCAGGTTCAGCAGCCTATCCTTCTGGGTAGAGTTGGCCCAGCACTGCTCCAGATTGCCCAGCACTGACAGCAAGACTGGCTGCAACAGCGGCTGCAGGCACACAGGCACAGCCTGCATGGTCAGCAGCTGCTGCGTAACTGAATCTGACAGCTTGCCGTCTGACCTGAGGGTGCGGGACAGTGCACCACCTGCTGCTGTGCTGGTAGCCGCCAGCTGCCACATGTCTGCCAGCATCGCCGCCTGCAGCTGCTGCTCCTGAGACAGCTCCGACAGCAGCACATGCGTGGAATTAGTGCCATAGAGTGCTGCCAGCACAGCCATGGCTGCAGGCTTCTGAGAAGCATCCAGCAGGGTCAGCACAAGCTGCGGCCTGACAGGAGCTTCAGGCTGCTGGGCCTGCTGAGCGGGGCTGCTGCTGGATGCTGCCCTGCTCCTGGTGGAGACTCCTGTTGCTCGCTCATGGGGCCGCTTGTTGTGCCAGCGCAGGATCTGCACATGCCAAAGGCGCAAGAAGCCGTAAGCAGGGAATGGTAATTCGACAAAAGCACACAAGGTTTGCCCCCAGGCAGCTGTCTGAGTGAAAGCCCCCTTCCTGAGTTCGCCTGCCGGGCTGGCAGCACAGCACCCATGCAAACTGGTCCGACCCTTGGTAACATACTATCATGTGACTATGCCTTCTTGGTGCACACTACAGCACACCTGAGCTTTGAGGTAGGGACTGCTGCTCAACAAGACAGTGTGTCCAGGGAACTCTGCCAGCTTCTGGGGCGGTGCAGCGCCCTGCTGATGTGTTGAGGAAGGTGCTGTGAGCAGCACATCAACATCAGACAACTCATCCTGCTGCCACAAGTGTGCGAAGGACAGCATCTTGAAAGTCAGACACAAAAATTGCCCGTGACAGCCTAGAAGTTCTCGTCAGGCACTGCTCGTGGCGACATCGACCATTTAAACTGCCTTAAGGATTCCGGCTTCGTTGCTGTGGGGTTCTGAACCTACTCTCCCACAGCGCGATCGACGGCGTTCGACGGCGAAAGCGGGCAGGCAAAGGTACATAATATGAACAATACGAAAACGAAGCACGGCCGGCGCTGAGGCTTACTGCATACAAGCTTAGTTAACGTGTTGCAGTTGCCATGTGGCATGTGGCATATGGAGTACTCCGTACTGTGTACTGAGTTGTACTGAGTACAGCCTGACAGCTTGAGTTTGCATGCTGCTGAACAGCTTCGATAAAACACTCTTAACACTGAGTTGATTGGCAAAGAAGGCCATGCAGGACTCAGCTGAATCTGATCAGGGTGGTGTGGTGCTCTACATAGTTGGCTGTGGTCCGGAGCATCTGTATAGATCACACCAGTGCGAGAGACATGGACGATGCTCTGAGTATGCCGATAATGTTGGTGCTTGTACCAGAGAAGCAAACTGCCTTGATTGATGGTAAGCTTGAAACTGCCTGATTGTAAGCTCGAAACATACATGTATGCAAGCTGGGGAGGAATGTGATCCATCTACGGCCTATCCACTGGTGGCTGTACAGCACCATATGGCATGCATGGCGCTCTCAAGCTGGCCAAAAAGACTGTTACATGCAAATAGACAATAAACATGTGCTGCCAATCACACGATGGCCACGCTGTAAGCATAGCCTCTTCTCACAACCCATGATGCTGGCAGCAGTACTGCCCCAACAGTACAGGGACATACCCAGGGTGATACTCCCATGAGAAGCAATGCATCAGCATCATACTGAGCAGGGCACCACCTGTGTTCGTGTCTGAAGACTGCATGCATGGTAGCACCCAGGCACGCACACTATCTCAGAGATACAGCGCACCACCTCAGCACAAAGCCAACCGCAAGTAGCGTCAACCCTCACATTTTTGGTACAAAAAACAATTACAGTTACAGTAACAGTAATTGGCTCGGCAAAAGCTGAGCAACCCACAAGGGAGCCAGAGGCTCATGGGGGAACAGAAACAAACCCATCACTCGCCAAAATGTGATCAAGAAGATTGAAAACATCGTCACCATCATCTCCTTCGCTGCAATCCACAAATTCGTCAGAACTGTCAACCAACAACTGTGCAGAAGGGTAGTGCAGTATGAGTCTGCCCAGGCACTGCATTGCTTGGTTGCCTGGTCGATGCCCAGGCAAAACTCATGCAGCGACCACAGAAAAAGCACCAGCACGGTGTCAGGACCAGCACGACACTTCCTGACTGCAACACTGGCGTGAAGCAAAGCATGAACCCAGAAGCACACCATGACCTTGACAAGCACGTGACCCCAGAAGCCAACCATGACCCCAATCACTATGAGCCTACTCCGGACCTTGTAGAGAAGAGAGCGCAGAGACGACAATCAGCTCCTGCGGGTGCTCGTAAGGTGCCCTCAACGAGCTGCTGTTTCCATGTGTGCCACCTTGAGGACAGACAGCTTCATAACTAGAGACCCAGCTGCTGGCAGGCCCTTGGACACCCACACCGCCTCATCCCACCCTCCTTCCATGGGACCGACACCAAAGAAATCGGGCCAGCCATATGTCTCCCCGCACGCCAGGGGAGAGGCTGCGGCAGAATTTGTGATTACAGGATGTGCACTCACCACAAACCTAAAGCAACATTTGGCATCAGAGGGGGTATTGCGTGGAACAGCATCCACACGGATCGTGACAGCACTGCTGCTCTCTGCCGACTGAGGTTTGCAAGTAATTTTGAGCCCAAACGCCATCCCACCCAGGGGGGGTGTCACACCAGGGAAGGTCAGGCACCGAAGCTTCCGCTGTGCTGCGGTCCGCTGCGCTGCCTCCCGCAGTGTGCTGACCTCAAGCTCCCAAGTCAGCTCAACTTTGCTGCAGGGCAGGCGGCTGCGCTGGCCAAGTGCCCAGCTGCTGGGTGCATCTGGTACTTCGGAGTGAAGCACAGCTGCTGTTGCGCTGGGCACTGCCATGCGCATCATGAGCAGCTGCTTGAGCTGCGGCCGCAGCAGTGCTAGTGGCATGGAGTCTGCATCAGCTGAGGATGCTGACAGCAGCATCCAGTAGTGTGACAGGTGCTGGCAGCGGATCAGGGGCCCCAGGCGCTCCTGGATTCGCTTTTGGGCATCATCGTCATCGCTGGTGCTGTTCATGTACTGCTGCACTGTGTACAGCACGGTGTCCTCTGATGCAACCTGTGACGAGCAGCAGACAGAGTGTGTGTGAGCCCATCAGAAGGAAAGGACCGCAAGCATGTTGGGCAGGTGGGCAAGTCAAGCAGACGCCCTGAAGCTGTGAACCCTACATGGTGGGCTAGACGGGGTGTTGTTGCCAGCAGAAGCAAACAGTCAGACACAAACGGCCAATATCGGACAGTCACAAATTTTAATGCATACTGAGCCACATGATATATCATAGCTACAGGTCTACTAGATGGCATTGATCAAGTGTTTGACGTCACACTACTCCAATAGTGTGGCCCACCTTGCGTTCATCGCAGGACAACAGCAGCTCCATGCTGGACAGCGGCAGGTGCAGAAGCCTGTCCCTCAGGTCAGGGTTTGCCCAGCACTGCTCAAGGTTGCCCAACAACTGCAGCAGCACCTGCTTGCACAGCGGCTGCAGGCAATCTGGCATGGCCTGCAGGTGCAGCAGCTGCTCTGTGACTGCTTCTGACAGCTTGCCTTGTGACCGTAGGCAGTCCGTCAGACAACCTGCTGCTGCCGTGCTGACGTCTGGCAGCTGCCACATGTCTGCCAGCATCGCTGCTTGCAGCTGCTGCTCCTGAGACAGCTCCGACAGCAGCTCAGGCAATGGCTTTGCCCCATAAAGTGCTGCCAGCACCGCCATGGCTGCAGGCTGCTCAGAAGCATCCTGCAGGGTCAGCACAAGCTGCGGCTTGCTGGTGTCCTGCTGCACCTGCTGGGTGCTGCTGCAGTTGGCTGTTGATCTTCTCCTGGTGCTGACTCCTGCTGCAGTCTCATCATGAGGCCGCTTGCGCTGCCAACGCAGGATCTGCAGCGGCAATGAGCGGCAGTGGCTGGCTGTCATTGCCTGAGCAGCAACCTGTGCTCAAACCTCCCCCTGACCTTGTGGCGAGTCATTTTGCCAACGAATGAAGCATGTGCCAAACAGCCTGCTTGGGTCAAGCAAAGACAGTCGCACCCCTGCCAAGCGATCAGTGACCTAGAAACCAAACCACAGTGGACATTGAGTGCCTTTTGGTGGGGTTGCAGCATAATCGAGCATGCTGCATGCCCAACACCACGTCAGCATACCCTCAGGGCCTGCTCTGCTGGTGGTGCACACCATGCACACCTGTGCCTTGAGGTAGGGACTGGTGCTCAACAAGACAGTATGTCCAGGGAACTCTGCTAGCTTTTCAGGTGGTGCATCACTCTGGTGGTCTGCTGCTGGGGGTGCAGTCAGCAGAATTTCTACATCAGACAGCTCGCTCTGCTGCCATAGCTGAGAAAATGACAATAGCATAGCGAAGGTGAGGTTTGGTCTACAAGGGATCGTCAGAAGGATGAGCTGGCAGGGCACATGCCACTGTGGCCTGCCAGGATAGATCACCAGGATAGATCACCACACCTCTCAGTCCAGTTTTGATACCTCAGCGTGCCTCATCTAGGCTGGTGCTGTGGCTGCCTGGCAGTGCCAACCCATCTTGCGGTTGATCTTTAGTAACCACCGTTAACGATTGAAATCGAGTCTGTTTTTTGGAACCGCGTTTGAGTCGTTGAACACCCCTGCATCGGCGATGCATGTGCAGAAGTGTAAGCTCTGTTCAAGGCTATTGTGACGTTGTGTTGAATTCCGACTTCAAGCCCTTCACTCAGACTTTCACACTTTGATCTGATTAGTCCCTACACTCTGACTAGTCCCTATCTCTCAGGAGTGCAGCTCAGATACTTGAACGTACTGTTGATAAGGATGCTGTTCTCCTTCACCCACCTTTGGCAGCAGGCCGAGCTGTCTGATGTGGATGTGCTGCTGACTGCACCCTCAGCCGACCCTCAGCAGGGTGATGCTGCACCCCAGAAGCTGGCAGAGTTCCCTGGACACACAGCTCTGCTGAGCAGCAGTCCGTACCTCAGGGCTCAGGTGGGTGTCCCTGACTCCACAAAAGATGGCCAACATGTCTGACCAAATGATGGCATCTGTACTGGCATCCTTGATGTCATCCGTGCTGTCATGTGTCATGTGTGCACACATGCCAGCTGGCATGTGGGCTGGCATCTGTGCTGACATCTGTGCTGGCATGCGTGCTGGCATGTGTGCTGGCATGCGCGCTGGCATGCGTGCTGGCGTGTGTGCTGGCATGCGCGCTGCCATGTGTGCTGCTATGTGTGCTGCTATGTGTGCTGCCATGCGGGCTGGCATGTTTATTGTCATGTGTGCTGGCTTGTTTGCTGGCAAGCGGGCTGCCATGTGTGCTGTCATGTGGGCTGGCATCTGTGCTGCCATGTGGGCTGGCATGCGTGCTGGCATCTGTGCTGCCATGTGTGCTGGCATGCGTGCTGGCATGTGGGCTGGCATGCGCGCTGGCATGCGTGCTGGCGTGTGTGCCGGCATGCGTGCTGGCATGTGGGCTGGCGTGTGTGCTGGCATGCGTGCTGCTATGTGTGCAGCCATGCGGGCTGGCACGTGTGCTGGCATGTGTGCTGGCATGTGTGCTGGCATGCCTTCTGTCATGTGTGCTGTCATGCATGCTGGCATGTGTGCTGGCATGCGTACTGGCCCCTACACGTGTCCGTGCTGGCCACAATGCTGGCATCCGTGCTGGTAACCATAGTTAGCAACAGCTTTTGCACTCAGGTTCAGCCGGGCCATCATCCAGTACTTGCAATTGTTTGGCATGTGTTGAGAGTCTTGGCTGTCCATGGTGTCCTGACTGCCTCTCCTGCCCCGTGTAGATCCTGCGCTGGCAGCGCAAGCGGCCCCTTGATCAGACTGCAGTAGGAGTCAGCATCAGGAGAAGGTCATCAGCCAGCAGCAGCAGCACTCAGCAGGCGCAGCAGGACACTAGCAAGCCGCAGCTTGTGCTGACCCTGCAGGATGCTTCTGAGCAGCCTGCAGCTATGGCTGTGCTGGCAGCGCTCTACGGGGCCAAGCCAGTGTCTGAGCTGCTGTCAGAGCTGTCTCAGGAGCAGCAGCTGCAGGCAGCATTGCTGGCAGACATGTGGCAGCTGCCGGCCATCAGCACAAGAGCGGCAAAGGCCCTTGCCAGCACACTCACGTCACAGGGCAAGCTATCAGAGGCAGTCACGCAGCAGCTGTTGCACCTGCAGGCAGTGCCAGACTGCCTGCAGGCGCTGTCAATACACGTGCTGCTGCAACTGCTGGGTAACTTGGAACAGTCCTGGGCAGACCCTATCCTAAGGGATAGGCTGCTGCAGCTGCCACTGTCCAGCATGGAGTTGCTCCTGTCCTGCAACCGGCTACAGGTGGGTCGACAGCTTTGCTAAATTGAGATGCAGCAATGTGAGTATTCAGCACAGTTGATATGGCCCAGCCTGGCACTTTGTGCCTGACTGCTGGCAACTGTGCCTGGGGCATGTACCAAGCTCAGCACAGCACTGCATCTGTTGATGTGGCGGGTATTTGCCACTGTTTTAGGTCTTGTGCTTGGCCAGCTGTGCTAAACTTCTTGCTCTTCTTCTTTCACTGTGCCGCACAACTTGCTGCACCCTACAGGTGGCATCAGAGGACACAGTGTTGTACACAGTGCAGCAGTACATGGCCAACACCAGCGATGATGCCGCCAAGCAGCGCATTGAAGAGCGCCTGGGTCCCCTGATCCGCTGCCAACACCTGTCACACTACTGGCTGCTGCTATCACTGGTGTCAGACGACGCAGACACCATGCCGCTGGCGCAGCTGCGACCACAGCTGAAACAGCTGCTGACAATGCGCAGCGCACGGGCTGGTGTTACAGTTGGCCAGCTGTATGCTGATCTGGAAGATGCACCATCCAGCTGGCTTTTGGGTCAGCGCAGCATCACCGCGGTCAACACAGTGCAGCTTACATGGGTGCTTGGTGTCAGCACACTGCGCGAGACAGCACAGCGCTGTGTGGCACAGCAGAGGACGCAGTACCTGATCTCTCCTACTGCAACCGCCCCGTTAGGGGGTATGCCATTTGAAGTTCAGGCCATATGCGAGCCAGAAGCAGCAGCAGCAGCGGCAGTGCCTGAGCCTCGTCCTGTGGAGCTGTTGGGGTACTTGCAGGCGATGCAGAGGGCACATGAGAAGTCTGGGAGGTAGGACGGTTAGGGGTTTGAGGGGGGGGGGGTTGACAGGGCTAGCAGGGGTGGATGGGGGTCAGCAGGGGTAGGGCATCAGGGGGTTGTGGTGGTGGTGGTGGGGGGGGGTAATGAGGGTGAGCCAGTGATGGGAGCAGGAGGGGGTCAAGCTTGCCGAGGAAGCAGCAGTAGCAGCAGTGTGGGTAGCAGCACCCTGCCCGTTCCTCACCATCACCACCACACACATCCCTCACATGCACACCACCTGTCAACACACGCTCTGAAAGATCGAAAAGCATTCAAGTGCCCTCAACACACACACTTTTTCCCGCACTCACTACCATCCTCATTCACTCTCCCACTCTCACTCCGTTTCCCCTGTCAAACTGTTGAACATCCCCACCTGCCAGGTGGTTAGGTGCTGAGGGTGCAGTATCTTGGCTGCTGTGCAAGTTGGACGTTGCAGAGTCTGTGTGGGCAGCAGCAGCACAGGTGGCAGCAGCAGGCGGCAGCAGCAGCGATTTTGTGCAGGCGGACTTTGCCCTGGTCGCCTCCAGTGATGCCGACATGGATTTCTTCTGCAGTGAGTGGAGCAATGAGGTGCTGGAAGCCGCGGGAGTGACAAACGATGGTGCCTTTTTCACGGTGGGTGGAGCTTGATTGAGACGGGGGGGGGGGGGGGTCTGCCTTGTGTGTTGGGTGGATGGGGGTGTTAATCTGGGTGGTAAGCGGTGTGCAATCAACACTTGGGTGAGGAGGGACAATGTAGCTGGGGGGGGGGGGGGGGGGGGGGCTACGCCCTGGTGCCATTAAGTGAGGCCGACATGGATTTCTTCTGCAGTGAGTGGAGCAATGAGGTGTTGGTGGCGGTGGCAGTGAGGAACGATGACGACGAAAATTTCAAGGTGGGTGGTTGTGTTTGGTTTATTGGGGGGGGGGGGGGGCATGGGGAGACCGCTAACTACGGGGACTGTGTTTGGCTGCTGAGGGTTCGGTAAAGGCCCCAGCCCCAGCAATCACCACTCCTGCAGCCACACCACAGTCATGCCAGCAACAGAGGAAACACAGTTCTGCGCACAATGTTGGTGCTCACACAGGCGCTCCCCTGCCCCCCCCCCCCATCCCCTCCCCAAAACACAATCCCCTTTCTCTGCTGATCACTCTCTCACACCTCCCCCTCCCCAACACCATGTGGCACTCCCTCCCCCCCCCCCCCCCAACCACACACAAACAAGTGCCTGGCAGCAGCAGTGCGGCCTGGCGGGCGCGGGTGCGTGACTGACACGTTCGGTCAGCAGAATCAACCCCCTTCCGTTGCGGAAAAGTTATTGCACACAATCCCCGTGCTCGCACAACTGCTGAATACCACACACACCCTTTGTTCCCCACACACACAGATCCCAGGCAGCAGCAGTGCAGCATGGAGGGCACGTGTGCGGGAGTCACTGCGTGACGCCCTCACAAGGCTGGGAACAGCAGAGGCAGCAGCAGCAGCAGAGGCGGTGACGCAGGAAGCGGCAGCAGAAGAGCAGTTGCTGCTGCAGAGAGGGAAGCTGGTCGGGTTTGCGGGGGGTGGCGCACGGGGCCAGCAGCAGCGGCAGCAGCAGAAAGCCGGGCACGGCAAGGGGAAAGGGCGGCAGGGGCAGCAGCAGCAGCAGCAGAGTGAAGGGGAAGAAGGAGGGGATAAAAAGGCGGGCAGCAGTGGGAAGGCCAAGCGCCCTGTCAGCGGTGCAGCTACCATCGGCTTGTATGTAGGGCCTCGTGGCGTCCCCTCTGATGCCAACTACTCCTTCACTTACACTCTACAGGTCCATGGTATCTTGTCATGCGCGCAAGCATCTACTTCCGGCACCTGCCATGCATCTCTCTGCAGTCATTGGGGTGATGACAACTTTTTTGGTGTCGGTGCCATGGCAGGGGGGTGGGATGAGGTGGCCTGGGCATCCAAGGGCCTGCCAGCAGCTGGGTCTCTACTTGTCAAGCTGTCCGTCAGCAAGGTGGGGCACATGGCCAACACAGCACGGTGATGGCCCCTTGCAACTTTCCTAGAACCAAAGCAGGCTGTGGCATCTCCTGCGCAGAGTGTTCATTATCGTATTTGTCACTCCTGTTTAAGCGGGGTGCCTCTTCTTTCCTCCTCCTCTCCAGCCCTGTTGCCTGTCTGTGATGGTCCCTGGTGGTTTGCAGCAGTGTTGGGTGAGACTGCAGTGGACACATGGCGTGCAGTTGCTTTTGCCCCTGTTGCCGTTGTGTTGGCTGCGGGTTGTGTCTGGCTGCCAGTGGCTCCAGGCAGCTGCAGTTCATGTGAATCAAACACTTTGTTGGTTGCACAGTTGTCAAGTTGTTTCACACGCGAGATTGACATGTTGATGTCATGGGGAGGTGGTGGTAATCATTTTCAGTTGTACTGCTAGCAGTAGGGTTGACCATTGCGGCCTCCCTGAGGACCTACGCGCATGCTATCATGCTGCTCAACGACACAGGTCGCAGTGACAATGCACCATGAGAGTATGTATGACGTTGCTGTTGATAATTTGCACAGTTGTACGGCGCGAGTGGTTGTGTGGTAAATGCCGTCTGAGTGCATATGTTGGACAGTTGTACTGCTAACAGTACACTTTATTAGTACTGTCGGTGGCCTCCCTGGGGGTGAGCGCACACCAACATACACAGGTCACAGTAAAAACATGTTGCCATGCAAATTGTGTAGATTGTTGCACATTGCTGCACCAGAACAGCTGTCCCAAAGGTAACATCATCATCGGAAATTTGTAAGTGACTGTGACAGTACGGCTGCGACAGTCGCAAGTCGATATAGTGGAGACAGTCCGGCTGTCCGCCACGGCTGCTGCGACTAAATGCCGACTGTGTCACAACAGTCGAGGACCGCTGTGATAGTCGACGGGTGTTATCATGCCTATATTCGTTTTCGTATGGCTACGTCAGAGTTACATCATCGCATATCTGATAGTATCTGCCGATCCTGCAGCACTATGATAACTATACTGCCCTGGCCCTGTCCTGCCTTGTTCTGGCGGGATCTGTTAGTGTTGGCAACACAGCTGTCAGGCTCAAGTGTATGAACCCAGTTACACACCTTGCTGAGTTGAGCATGAGGTAGGCCACCACATCAACCGATATGCTCTCAGGCACACCCAAGCAACGTGCATAGAGCAGTTATGTAGGGCCGCCAGCTGTCAACTGTAGTGCAAGCCTAGCCAAGACTTTGGAATGTGTAGATGCAAGGAGAGGGTTGCGCACACGTTCAGCAAACAAGCTCACAACAAATGTGAGTTAGCCCATGCACATCCGAAGAGTCTTCCTCAAAGTTGCCCCACAGATGATGTGGCACAAGCAGCTGGTACTATGCAAAGCATCGCTGATGGCAACATCCTTCAGAGTAAGCTTTCAGGGGTATAAACCTATGTAGATTTACAGTTAACATCAATTGAAAGGTGGGACCCTTGGGGCTGCCTTCCGCAAACCGCTGGCGCCAGTAGTAAGGCGGCCCGGTACTATGCTGGTTGACCACATATTTTCACCACCCCCGAAGAGGGGGGGGGGGGGTACGCCAAACAAAGTTGTATTCCCCTCGCCATCCCGTTTGAGGCTCCTTGGCCCTGACCCCACCCACCCCTCGCGGCAAGTGCAAGCTTGTTACGGCACTGCTGTATCCCATGCTGCCGAACTGCTGCCTGCCACACCCCCCTTCCGTTTGAGGCTGTTTTGCAACTGGAATCTCCCTCCCTAGCCGGTTCAGGCCTGGCACCCCCCCCCCCCCCCGGGTCTTTTTGTTGGTTTTGTTTGTGGACCCCAGGCCTACTAAGCCTAGGCTAGGCTGCTTATAAGTTGCAGCTAACTGGACAGCTTGGATGGGAAAGCTGGGCTAGGTTCAGCCCACGTATAGCCGTGTTGCCAGCAGCTTGCAAATGCCACCGTCGAAATTTGCTATCTCACTTACAAGTACAGTAGAGCAGAAAGCATCAGAATCCCAGCTGTCACCCCAGCTTTTGAACATGCAGTGCAGTTGGACACATTATCGCTTTGACTCAACTTGTCGTTAGAATTTCTATCGTATGACACAGCGTTGTCGCTCGCTATGGGCGTATAGAGCAGCAGTATGTTTGCAGCGATCTCAGCTGATCTGGACAGCATTTGCAATGGTGCAGCCAGTTTCACCCAACAGCACGTTCCACATACTGCAAGTTGATCTGCCATTGTATTAGTGGCCTCCATCGTCAATGGGGCGCTCAACGTGGTTCGACGACAACCAACTTCCTGACAGTTGATGATCACATGGCTCAGGTGCGGACGTGCTGCAACACATGAGGAGCCACTCGAAAGAAGGTAACACATGGCACGCATTGGCATGCATGGCAGGCACCAGGGTATGCTTCTATGGCAGAAGCAGATGCAAGGAGCAGCAGATGGTGGTGTACTGTTGGCACTGTTGGCACACATTGACCTGTGCTGGACGTCCCAAACATTATGTGGCACGTTTGTTTGTCCACTGTGCAGGAGCCATCAGCAGCTGCTGCGCTTGTTGATGGGCTGAACTGCCAGCAGGGGTCGAGGCAGACACTCAGCCAGAGATGGGCTTTCCATGGCCAGCACGACAGCAGCAAGGGTTCATGACTACCTAGGCAGCATGTCCTGCGTTTGAGCATGACAGTGGCGTTACTCACTGGCAGCAAGGACAACTTCAGCAGCTGCAGAGATGCTGCAGCACGCGTGCACTTCAACAGATGCCATCTGCATTCCATATGTAAGTGTGCAGCTGATGTGCCCGTTGTTGGCTGGTTGGAATGCATGCGGCGTCGAATGTGTCAGGCACTGCAGGCAGCAAGCAGTGTGTGAGCGTTCTGAGCCCCTCCTATTTCACACGGCATTTTCTTCACTCGATAGGCATGATGGATTCATTTGCTGATGTGCCACAGTGCTTCCTTTTTGTCAGGTAACACCATGTGCCAGTAAGTCTGCGCGGCATTGCTTCATTATGCATAGGGTCCTGCACTGCTACTTAGACAGGCAGCATACAATAAGACGCTAGGTGTGCTATGCCTTCAAGGACGGCAAGGCTTGCCTGACTGCTGACACATATCAACGTGTTGTTTTGCCCGACGTCGCAGTTCCAGCAGTGCACGTACGCAACAAGCTGGAGCTCAGCATGTTCCGAAGGGCCGTGAACTGAGGACGAATATCGAGGCTCAGCGAGGGACCCAGTCCACTGCTGCTGGACCTACAGGTGGGGCATGCGCATCAGCAGCGCCCCGGTCCTGATATGAGAAAGTTCAGCTGCTCCTAGGATTGTCGTCTTACAAACATAAGCAGGAATGCAGCATGGCATAGCTTGCCCTTGTACACCTTGTTTGCTCAAGAGGGTTGCACAACAACAGTCACAATCACTCGTGCAGGGTGCAGCATGGCATGTTATCATCGTGACGTGACGTGCTCTGGGTGTGGACAGCCTTGACAATGGCTACGTAGAACATGGGTGTGATCTGTTGCCTGTCACATATTACAAAGCTCTGTGCTGCTTGCTGCTCAACTGCAGGACACGAGCTGAGACTGATAACGAGTGCAGGAGCCTGAAGGATGGCCGTGAGCATTGCTGACGGATGCTGAATGTGGTGGTGGATGCTGTTGTAGTTTTTTGGGGGGGGATTTTGAGGGTAATTGTGTTGTTGGCCCACCCCCCCTGGGTGTCGACCATCAGCTGTGACGCGTCCAGCATGTTGTGGTGTCTTCTACTGGCACTCACAAGGTTTTCTTAAATGCTTGGAATGTGGTGCCTCTATGCATGGGCAGGCAAGCCTCCCAGTCTGATTTCAAGTTCGACTGATATTTTGAGTTTGACTGTTTTGCGCAGCATGTTGTTGTCAGCAGCAGGGTGTGGCACGTTCTCAAGAATTGCTTGGGACCGTCTGAGGCATGTGTGTCTCTATCCCGGGATATGCATGTCTCACGTGCAGGGTTGGTGCAGGGTTGGTGCGGGGCGACAGCTGTCTAACCCTCTTGTGTCACGGCACAAGAAGGAAGTTGTGCCATTAAATGTTGTCTTGGCACATGGTATGTGGGGTTCACCAACACCATGCAGTTATCGGGTTGGACTGAGTGACAAGTGAATAATATGATAAGCTCCGCATGCATTCAGCTGAACGTGCACAAACAGCGGAACAAAAGCCAAAATAGCCGTTCTTTCTTAAAACAGTGGGCACTGGTCAGTCGCCTTTGGCAAGTCGCGACTGTTGCAGTCGACTGGTGACAGTCGCGACTATAGTCAGCCGACTGTCACAGCCCCGGTTAAGCCATGTACTGTGATATTCACGACTGTAAAAAAGGCTTTAGTCGGCTGTCACAGTCACTTACAAATTTCCGATGATGCCTTTCTGCTGTTCGGGATTGAGGTTCTGATCAGCTCGTTGCAGGCTCTGCCTGTTGTTCAGGAATCAGATTTTGCGTAGTGTTCAAACTAGTTCTGGGTTAGCTGTCGTCACAAACAGCCATCAGTGCAGCCAAGTTATAAAACCTCAGCTCACACAAATTGTTGCAGTACGTCAGCTGTACACATAAATGTTACAAAATATCAGAGGTGATTCAAACCAACGCCCAGTTGCAGCAAACTAGTGAAACTCCACCTCAAACTCAGGCTCCCCGCCCTCCCCATCCTGCTGCGTACCAGCCAGCAGCAGCTGCGTGTACAGCTCTCGGCTGATGCTGCGGCCGTATCGGGCCTGGAAGGCAGCAAAGCAGCGCTTGTCGGCAGACAGCAGTGCGCCGTCAAAGGGGGCGTCCTCATCCTCTGCCAGGTAGTTCCTGCAGTGCAGTACAACACCCAGTGAGCATTAAATGCTCAGCCAAGCATGCATGTTGAATCTTGTAAGAAAGGTTTAGACAGCAGCTAGCCGTCAAAGGGGGCATCCTCATCCTCCGCCAGGTGATTCCTGTTACGAGCACAGCAACAGCACACAGCGTCATCGTTTAACTATCAGTGGAAGCCTTCCACCACGCAGCCAACCCACATGCTCCTGTCAGACTGCCCCAGGTTTTTGCTGCCCTGCATGCCCAACCCACTCGCGATTTCATGACAACCGCACCTGTACTGCTGTGCCCGGCGGATCAACCACTCGACCTACACGCCCCTGCCAAACTGAACCATGATATGCTAGCCCAAATGCCCAACCTACATGCACATGTCAGCCAGTGACTGCCCCAGGTTTGTGCTGCCCCGCATGTCCAACCCACTGGCGATTTCACGCCAGCAACACCTGTACTGCTGTGCCCAGAAGGTTGCCACACCCGACACACCCCTGCCAGACTGCCCCGCACTTTGCTGGCCCAGCCAACCGTTGGCAACTTTGAGCCAATCAGTGCCGTCCTCACAGGGCACGAGGCTACTGGAGAACACTACTACACTATGATAGCGTAAGCACACCGAAGGTGTGTGTATGTAATACGCACCTGTACTGCTGTGCCCAGAAGAGGTGTTCGCTGCTGCTGGGTGCCACCTCACCAGCTGAACCGTACTGTGGACATGATTTACATAACAAACAAGAAACCAGCAGCATACATTCAAATATGATAACTGTACATTATATAAATATAAATTTGCTAGCCCACATGCCCAACCATTGCAACTTTGAGCTCACCACACCTGTACTGCTGTGCCCAGAAGAGGTGTTCGCTGCTGCCGGGTGCCACCTCGCCAGCGAGTGCTGCCAGCAACTCCACCAGTTGGGGCTGAGGCTCACCAACAGCAGCAGACGCAATGGCAGTCAACTCATACAGCTTGAACAGGGACGCCTGGCGCAGCAAAACCAAAACACACACTGGCCATCAGTTGGCTGCTGTTCAGGAGCGCTTCAAGTTGGTGACATTAGCTGTGCTGGCCTGGCTGAGGTACTGTCGTGACAAACGCTGGGTGGTGCTGCACCTCAGGCACGTTGGCTTGCAGCAACCCGAAATAATACAACTGACGTCAGTGCCCTGCCAGAAAGAGGTTTCTCAGGCCGAGTGAATAACAGTGCTATGTAGCGCACTGCTATGCAGAGCCTCATGCACTTCACACAGAGAATGCGGCATCGCACAATTACACACAAGGCTGGGAGACTGCTGGTCATGGCTTGACCAGCCGCGTGACCCACCTGCAGCCATATCTGGCTCTGCTGCTTGACACCCAGCTTGCTGAACCCAGCATCCACAACCTACAGGCATGAGCATGGTGAAAAGGTGTATCTGAGACTGATTACGCCGCGCAGGTTGCTTGACCCAGAGGCACATTGAGTGAGCACTTGCAGCAGCCTCGGTCATGCCTCAACAATGCCGGCAACATGCGACCTTACAGCTTGGCTGACCAAGCCATGTTGTCCCTCAGATTACCCTGGCATTCATTTAGAATTTGAATTAGAACATCAGCACAGCTAGACAGTGGGTGTAACAAGATCATATCTGACAAAAAGCACACCAAGGCTACACCTACTCATGTCTGGTGACCTTCAGAGCGCTAGGGTCAAGACAACTGTACCGTTGTGAGCCACTAGTGTGCCACTAAGCACGCACCTCACAGTACGCCGCCAGTTGGTTCCTCAAGTTTTCTGTGGCCTCGTCATTATCGTACTCAACTGCCTGCTGGAGGTCTGGCTGGACCTGCAGCAGCAGCAGCAGCAGCAGCAGCAGCAGCAGCAGCAGCAGCAGCAGCAGCAGCAGCAGCAGCAGCAGCAGCAGCAGCAGCAGCAGCAGCACATGCTTGGTGGTGCCCAGCTTTGTTGTTGTGTTGGTGACGATGGTGATGTGTAGATGACACAAGAGTTCATGTGCAATATGTGGCACTCCGTGCTGCTCCAAACCGAGGGTGACGAGCAAGGCAGGCCAACCCCCCTTCACCACTAAGCCCCTACCCTTCACACCATGGCCACACAGCCTTGAAGGGGGTGGTGATGGGGGGTGTGAGGGGGTCATCCCGCCTAGGGGGTGGTGAGAGGGGGGGGGGGGGTGTGATGCAATCCTTTGAGGTCACTTGCTGCCAGCACTGGCGCCAGGTGAGCACAAAGCAGGGAGCGCCAGTGCTAGCATCAGAGAACATGCCGATGTGACAGTAACCCCATCCATCGACTCACTGACCTGCTCTATGCAAGCCTCGTATATGTCGTCTATCAGCTGCAGCAGCTTGGGCTCCTGCTTGGCCTGCAGCACAGGATGTACACAGCCGGCAGACAAATCCAGTGATTCAGGAATTTGCTGCCGATCAGGCCTTGCATCCCTAGGGAATGTGAACTGGCAGGGCCAGCCTAGTAGAGCCTGCACCATGACACCATCACACCTTGCACATGGCAGTAGCAAGGGACCCCTTGCTGCTGTTTGGACGGCCACAGCTTGCACCACTTATATGTGGTGTGTGTGCTTCACAAGGGTGGCCCTGGCCCCCTGGGGTCAAGACCACTCCGCTTGGTCTTTAGGTTCACAGGGGGCCGGGCTGCTGTTGCAATGCCCAGGGCCAATGACGGCTCGTGAACATAAGGGCTCATGTTTGTTAGTTTTGAGATTACTGGTATGTTTGAAAACACGAAAATTATGGCAAAGCAATCAGGCTGACCGTAAACTCACCTCATCCCTACAGCGAGGGCAGCTGCACTTATTGCTCAGCAAATTTGACAGCAGCGCCTGCCTGTGGCTGAGGGGGGCAAACACCTCAGACCCCAGCAGGTTCTGATAAACCCCAGCCTGCTTGGGTATGCTGCGGGAGGCTGTCACTATCGCACAGCGCTGCAGTGGCAGGAAGCACAGCACAGCATAGCATAAGACAGGCCCGATGTGAAAGGTATACAGAGCACTGCAATTGAAGTACAGGTGACTGATCGTCAAACACAAGCAGTCCTCGGAATTGCTTCACAAACACGTACACAGGAAGCAAGCTGGAAATGGAGACGAGCTTCCAACACAACAACACTGCCGTAACTTGCAGCTACTATAGCTGACGTGACCGTCTGAGTCAAAGACTCTAAGCCAAGGGCGCAGCAGCGTGTGCAATCCACGTCACGTCACGCCATTCTGTGCTACGCTGTGCTATGCTATCAGATGAGTACTAGCATGTCTATTCAGATGCGTTCTATGATGCTGATGCTCCATGAGCCTCGTTGGCTCCCTACAGGGTGTTCAGGCTCAGCCTGAACCATGTAACAGTATAAGTAACAGTAACAGCTATGCTGTGTGAGTGGCAGCCAGGAACTGAATTGGATGCTCACCTTATGCGCCAGCACTGTGTACAGTCAACCCACGTCGTGCTGTGCTACGCTGTGCTATGCTGAGTCACTGACAGCTGGGGATGCTCACCTTATGCGCCAATACTGTGGAGTTTGGACTGCAGGAGTGCTGCAGCAGTCCCGCCTCTGGCCAGATGCCCACCAGGGTTTGCGGTTCGCCCTCGACCCCCGCTAAACCCTCCGCCGCCAGCCTGTCATCCTCTTGCCAAACCCTGGCGTTGATGTCAGCAATGTCTAGCAGCCTGTCCTCGTCCTGCAGGACTTCTGGACTGCTGCTGCTGCTGCTGCTGAGGGCTGGTAGGTCTGGTAGGGCTGCAGCTTCTGAGTGATCTAAGCTGCCATCATCTAAGTGTGGTAGCCACACCTGCATGCAAACACAAGCAGACAGCAGCAGCATCCGAGCCGCATTGGATGCATACAGGGCACTGGCCTGTACAGCAAGACAACAGCTTCAGGCAGAAGCGCAACAGCATTCCACACGGAAGGTGCGGTGGGATTGCATAGGATACTTTCTGAGCAGCTGTATTATGCGCTGCCTGTTGCGTGTGTCCAACTGCTGCACATGTGGCAGGCTTACTGCAACAAGTTTTCAACAACTACTCTCATACACAGCTGCCACGCACCCGACATGCCTGCCAAAGACGATTGCTGTCACAAACCACACATGATGCAGCAGTGCATGGACCTGCTGACAGCACCTACCAAGGATCTACCATCACCGCCTGCAGCTAGTTCATCCGCTACTGCTTCAATCTCCTCGTCAAGAGGGACAACCCAGCTGCCGCTGCTGCTGCTGCTTTCCTCGGCCTCTGCTGCCAAGGCTGCTGCTGCTTCAGCTGATCGAGCGACAGCTGCCAGCGGCTTTGACACGAGCAGGGTTTCACCAGGCTGCAGGGTTTTGGCTGCCTCTAGGGCCAGCCCCAGACCTGCAAAGAGGCAGGGAGCACCAGCAGTAACTCATCTCAGCAGTGAGTTGCCCCTCAATCGTGCACTCAATGGAAGGCCTCCCAAGGATGGAGGTGCAGTTAGCCCCAAGTGACCCTATTGAGGGCTGGTCTGGGAAACCGCTTGTCAGGAATCCTCACAAGCGCACTTCGTCAGGGTCCAGCCCCATCAATGGCCACCCACCTTTGAGTCTGATGGGCGTGACAGGGCCAACGTAGTACTTCAAATCTGTTTCACTGCCGTAGAGGTCTGCTGCATCAGGCCCTGTTGCTGCTGCTACGTTGGCACTGCACAGGCCCCTCCGCCAGCTGCTGCCACTGCTGCCATGTCTGCTGGTGGGCCTGAGAGAGCAACACGCTGCTGTAGGCCCTGAAAGTGATGACGTTTGGGTGTGTAGTACCAAATTGCACTTTTGTAAGAGCATGGTGTGACAAAAGTACTGATCAACAGCAGCAACACTTGAAAGGGAAGGGAAGGCTCTACCAATGTCCTCGGTAGCTCGGACACTCAATCCTGACTTTCTGAGCAAGTACTTACTGAATTGAGGATACCTTCAAGCTTGATGACCAACGGCGTTACGAATGGTTGCAAACAGGTTGTTGCACACAAGAGGCAACAATCGTTTGTCTTACACGTAAACCTGCTGCAAGGTGTCGTGTGGCGGGCCGCCTCGTGACTCCAGGGTTGTTTGACACGTTTCCGCTCCAGATCATTTCTGTCGACACGACAGGCGTCCGAGAGGTCTCCGGGTATCTCCACTCCCACCTCAGCAGAGACTGATAGCTCTATAGCAATGCAACAGCTTCATCAGCTGGGCTGGCGCCAGCCAGGCATCAACCGGCCGCTAGGCCACCAAACCTGCAGCAGTAGGACAGCAGTACTTCCTGCCCTGCCCAGGAGGGCGGTGGTCCCAGCCTTGCAGGCTCACTGCGACACCACCAGGCAACAGCAGCAGTCGTCAACAACGCCTCTGCCAGCACAGCCACAGCCATGCTGCCCACAGCCACAGCAGCGGCAAAGGCAGGCAGTACGGTGTTCGGCAGCAGCTGGTGCTGGTGCTGCCGCTGATGCTCGGCCTCCCCTAGCAAGCTGGAAGGTTCCTGCATACATACTGCTGTGGTGAGCATGCAGCAGCAGCAGCCAGGTCACATGTTGCTGCAGCAATAAGCATGCCACCTTGTTTGGGGCCCGACAAAACGCTTCTCAGCAAATGTTCAGTGGAGCACAGCTGGCTGGTGCGGAATCAAAGGTTTCTAATTTCTTGCAGGAGCAAGCTCTTTGACACTCCGTATTACTGCTTTTGCTGCAGGCATCTGCTGCAGTTGCATGACAGTCATGGTGATGCCTTCATAATGTGGCATGTGCGTGTGTTTTGACCATAAAGCTTCACTGTTTTGTGTACTTGCAGGTATGCCTTCAACATCATATTCAACATCCTGAACAAGAGCTCACTCAACGCCTTCCCTTGCCCATGGTTCATCTCAGCCATGCAACTAAGTGAGCACTGGAGCTGCCTGACACTCCCACAGCATTTGAACAACGGCCAGCGCGCAGCATCAGCACAGCAGTATAAGAGCTGAGCTGTTGCAGGGCTGTATTAAGAGCTAGACGCGTACAAACGTGAGGTATTGCCTGGAAGGTGTACATGTCTGTAGAGACATGGTACATGTCTGTAGAGACATGGACACCTTCCAGGCAATACCTCACGTTTGTATGCGTCTAGCTCTGTTTTTCCTCAGCCTCCTGTCATGTCTGCCAGCCCCAGCACACAGGCTGCTGTGCGCCTTCCATCGCCAGCAGCAGATCCTCACATTGCGAATGCGGCTGGGTTTCCCTACCTTCCTTTCTCGCCCAGTACGCACCTAAGGGCGCTTTCCCGACGCTGCCCCTAAGGAGCGCACCTGCTGCCTCTGCCTGCCTGCCTGCCGCCCTGTTTGTCCTGCCATCGGCCCTGCCAATGGTCCTGCAATTGTCAACAGTGGCTAGCGGTCTGTTTATGGTGGTGCTGTGGGCCACCGGCATGCAGCCCAAGCCCAAGGTGGACAAAGGCTTCCTCCTGGCCCTTATGCCTGTGGCACTGTTCCACACGGTTGGCCACGTGTCTGCCTGCGTCAGTTTCAGCCAGGTGGGTGGTGGCTGAAGCTATAGATTTGACTAAGCACCACTGGCTGGGGAGGTGCAGACAGATGGCAGTGACAGCAATGTGTCACAAACATGATGCAGGACACATGCAGCAGTTTCTCTCCAGGTCGCTGCTCTTGTACGGGGCCCTGGTTCGTCTAGTCGATTGTTCGGAGAGCAAGACTGTGGTGTGTCCGGTGATAGGTCAGGCCCCGGGGATGCTATAGCTGGGTGAGGTTCCCTCAGGGCCTCGAGCATGTCGTTCCCAGCAGGCCAGGTGTTGACCTATTGTGCCGTGCTGTGTTGTCATCGTGCTGTACCGTCATCGTGCTGTACCGTCATCGTGATGTACCGTGCTGCGCTGTGCTTTCCTGCAGGTTGCTGTGGGTTTTGCCCACATCGTGAAGTCTGCTGAACCTGTATTCAGTGTCATCCTGTCAAGGTGTGCTGACCGTTGCGCTGTGGTGTGCCGTTATCATGCTGTGCTGTGCTGTGCTGTGCAGGTTGCTGTGAGCTTTGCCCACATCGTCAAGTCTGCTGAGCCTGTGTTCAGTGTCATCCTGTCAGGACCCATCCTGGGGCAGACATACCCTTGGTGAGTCCTACTGCACAGCAGCAGGAGCAGCAGCATGCGCACGAGAGCAAGCAGCAGCAGCAGCGGCAAAATAGATGTGTTTGTGTGCCCAGCAGGCCCCGCCCGCTGCGGGTGTGTTGACAGGTATCCTCTCGGTCTGGACATTAGGCATGCCAAATGGTCAACCTACAGGGCAGCATTGAGGTTGTGGTTGGCACCAGCCATAAGTAGGCTAACAAGGACACGCAATGAAACATGCAGAAAGGATGTTCAGGGCCAGATGGGAAGTAAAGTACTGCATGCTTCAGCACCCTGCCTTTCTGTGGTGGCTCAACCAGTGTGCGTACCACCTACCCACCCCCCACTCCACACAATGGCTGGATGCAACGTCATGTGTTGTCACACACTCCCTGTGTCTACACACAACAGTCGACGTGTTTGCCTGCGAATGTCTGCTTGCTGCTTCCTGCAGGTATGTGTGGGCCAGTCTGCTGCCCATCGTTGGTGGCTGCAGCCTGTCTGCCGGACCCATATGTACCGGCTGATCCAGTGCACCTGTCATTCTGACTGCACCCTGCATTTGTGCTGTATGTTGCTGGGTGCTGCAGGTATGTGTGGGCCAGCCTGCTGCCCATTGTTGGTGGCTGCAGCCTGTCTGCCATGAAGGAATTGTCCTTCAGCTGGGGCGGCTTCAACAGCGCCATGATCAGCAACCTGGGTATGGTGCTGCGCAACATATACAGCAAGAAGTCACTCAATGACTACAAGGTGAGACAGGAGCTACCGCCAGGTTACATAAGCAGTGATCGTGGACCTAATTAGTGCATATGTGCAATGTACATAGCCAATTACTATGTACTACATGTGCAATACATAGGCAGTGATGGGCAGTGTGACCACTCTTATGCATAGCTGACTTAGTACAGCTTGGCTGGGGCTTGCTGGTTCCTGTGGACGCACGGCAGCAGCGGCAGCATGTGCATGGGCAAGCTTTGTCACTCATGACACAGGGCCCATGATGCTCAGAGTGTCTACAGTCGGTGCAGTGTAGCCTGGCGCCTGCCACGGGTTGCTTTGTCGGACACAGCCTTGACCCTGCCTTGTCTGTATGTGTGTGTGCTGCCTGTATCCTTTTGCCCTGCGCAGCACATTGATGGCATCAACCTGTTTGGCATGATCAGCATCGCGTCCCTCATTTTCTGCGTCCCTGCTGCCATTTGGGCTGAGAGCCACATGTGGGGTGCTGCTTGGAACACGGCGGTGCAGAACATGGGGGCCATGCCCTTCTATCAGCTGCTGGCAATGAGTGGACTCTTTTACCACATGTACAACCAGGTGTGTTGGCGTACCACATTTGACTGTAGGGATATAAGAGAGGGGGGGCCGGGGGTCGGTGGGCTGCTTTGCTGGGGGTCCAGGCGGTGGGCTGCTGTGCTGTGCTGTGTACGGGCCGCTTTGCTGGGGGTCCAGCCTGCAGTAGAAGTTGTGTTCTGTTGGTGACATCCATGCAACACAGCGGTGCAGAACATGGGAGACATGCCCTTCTATCAGCTGCTGGCAATGAGTGGTCTGTTCTACCACATGTACAACTAGGTATGCTAGCGCGAAGTGCGGTGCACTTTGGCGGTAGGGTGATGAGAGGGTTGGGCATTGGTGGGCTGCTTTTTACTCATGTACAACCAGGTATGGTAGCGCACGGCGTCTCTGTGGTAGGACAGAGGTTTAGGGGTTGGTGGGCTCTGTCTACCACTTGTACAACCAGGTATGCTCGCGCACAGCATTTAGCGGTAGGGAGATGCCAGGGTTGGGAGTTGGTTGGCTGCTTGTCACCACCTGCACAGCCAGGTGTGTTAGCGCACCGCACTTTGGCTGTAGGGCGGAAGGGTTGGGGTGGGTGGGCTGCTTTGAACCACCTGTACAACCCGGTACAACACCTGGCAGGTGTGCCAGCACAGGGCACTTTGCCGGGCGGGGAGATGGGTTGGGCATTGGTGGGCTGCTTTCTGATCATGTACAACAAGGTGTGTCAGCACACTGCACTTTGGCAGTGGGGAGGGCAGAGGGGCGGGGGTCGGTGGGCTGCTGTGCTGTGCTGTGTGTGGGCTGCTTTTCTGGAAGTCCAGCCTGCAGTTGAAGTGGCGTTTCATCGGGGCGGGACACCTACCAGTGAGGGTTGAGCAGGGTTTATATGTTGAGGCAGTGGTGGGACGTAACAGTGGGGTGCCCGCCAGTTGTGCAAGAGGCTGATCAAGTTGTCCCAAAATGAATTTTCCACAAAATTCAAGGCTTTGCTATGCTGTGCTTGCTCCCTGAACTGCTTGCTTGTGCTGGGTAGTTACACTGTGTGCTGTGGCATGCTGTGCTGTGCTGTGCAGGCCTCCTACATGGTGCTTGATCAGGGTGTGTCCCCGGTCACCTTCAGCGTTGGCAACACCATGAAGCGTGTGGCAGTGGTGGTCAGCAGCGTGATGTTCTTCAGGAACCCAGTCAGCGTCATGAACTGGGTGGGCAGCGGGGTGGCCATCCTGGGGACGTACCTTTACAGCGTTGCCACAGATAAGGCTAAGGAGGAAGCTAAGAAGAACAAGTAGCCGGCAGCAGCAGCAGCCGGTGCTGCTGCAGCAGCAGCGCCCCACCTGCTAGGCCAAGGAGGAAGCCATGGAGAAGAAGAAATGGCTGGCAGCAGCAGCAGCAGCCCCACTTGGCGGCTGCCCTGTAGGCAGCAGCAGTGAGAGGAGGCGAGCGGGAATGCCTGCTAGCAGCAGCAGCAGCAGCACATTTTAGTATCACCGTCCAGCAGCAGGGGAAAGGGCGAATTCGGGCGGCCTTAGCAGTGTTTGACCCCTGCTGCAGGTGGCAGGATGCGCTGTAGCTGCAGCAGCATGTGTCGCAGGTCGGTGTGTACATTACCAGGACTTTGCGGTTGCATGTCGGGCACATAGACTTTGGGTATGTAGGCTTGGTGTCTTTGGATAAGGTTGCCTCTTCAAGTGCTAGAGCGGCAGGTTAAAAAATGTTCTCCGTGGGTGACATGGTGGCTGTGAATGCATGCTGCTGCTACCCCTAGCAGATTGTGCCCAGCTGGGCACTTGAACGGGTCGCAATGTTGATTGTGTGCGTCTGTCTGTCGTATCCGCTTCAACGCACGTGACGCGTCACAGAGGTTGGCTCGTACACTTTCTTGTAAGCACAAGCAGCACCAGAGATCTTGATCTGCACCTGCTAGCAGCTGACACTAGCTCAGAGATGCTCTGTACATGCAGCACTCGCCGATCAAGCTGCTGCTGCTGCTGTTGACCATGTGGGCCTCTCATGTACCTCAAGGTGTCACCCCACCACACCTGCTGCTGGCTTTTGCATCATCCTACTTCACCTTCTGTTCGACTTATGGGGCCTCTAGCCAACCAGATCCGGACATTGTCGGAATCTCACCCCAAGCCAATGAACTGCTTGGGTCTGCAAGATCGATTGGGCAGTGTGTCAAAATTGTCTCAGGGTGATGCAGTCTAGCAAAGTGATCTAGGAACTGTGTGGTTGAGACTGCCAGTTAGCAAGGCCCAGTGGCATCGCGATCATAATCACATTCTGCGCCGGGATAAGTGCGACCTTTTGATGGCTCTGACATTATTTGAACAGACAGCTCCTCGCTTGAAGGTCGACGGAAGGCGGGAGCTTGCCAAACATCCGATATAGACAGTGCCGCGCACTATATGCATCAGATGCTGTAGTTTCCGTCATACTCAAAGCGCGTATTGTTTGATCTAGACACACCATGCCAGCCAGACACGGTGTCGTTGTTGCTGCACTGCTGTCTCTGGTGGTCCTCTCAGCTGGGGACCCCACCGCTCGGGACAGACTCTGCGACATGCCCGGTTATGTTTTCAAGTCCGGTGTCAGGCCTTCTGGCGCTTCTGTCACTTTCTTGAGCGATCAACCCATCAGCAGTACTGCAGCAGCGGCAGTAGCATGCAGTGCTGATGCGGCCTGCACGATGTTCACCACAGACGGCTGGCTGTTGGGTACGAAGATGTACTTCAAAGATCACGACGCAGTGAAGCAGCAGCATAACTTGTCTGCCCTGCTGGACCCTACAACCAACCACATGAGCGCCAACATGGACCTCAACTGGTGGACAGAACCCTACTGCGGTGAATGCAACTCGGCAGAAGGCTGCTGTGGGTCAATCAACCAAGGTGCACAATGCTGTGGAACCTACGTGGCTGCTGTGTCATCCAGGCAGTTGGCCTTGAAGGAGCCTTTCACAGCAGCCCCAGCAATATTCTCAGATTGTATTGGCTGCTCCAGCGCAAGCAACACAGAAGACTTCTGCTGCTTGGACAGGAGCAGCGTGCAAGCGGTGGATGCTCCCTGCAGCTCAGAGCCGGGCTCCAACCGTACTGAGGTCGTTGCCTCCAATCTTGGCTATACCACCAACATTTGTGGGGAGTATAGCGCATCAAGCAGCAGCAAGAAGTTCTGCTCCCCTAAATGCACAGTGAAGGTCTTGGGTGCTGGTCTGAATGAGGACAACAGTGTTAGTAGGCATGCTGGCGATGAGAAAGCCTTGGAGTTGGATGCACGGTGTGGCACTCGTACCTTGCAAGAGATTCAGGCCTCTGGGCATCCTGAATGTTGTGAACGTTGCTGGCGCTACTGCTGCAACGCAGTTGCGACGCACACACAGCATCTATCTACGTTTACACCTAAGCCCAGGTTTGATGAGGATGGGTCTGGCTTTGGGGGACAGAACGACCCTACCTTGGACTTCCCTGCATCCAGGACCTGTCCCAATGAAGACAGCTCAGCAGTACTGGGCAGTTGCTGCCAGCAGCTGTCATATTTGCAGGACCACATGTCTCTGATGCACAGCAAATGCAGCTTGGAATGTGCACAGCGCTGTGGGTTTGCGGTAGAGGATGTCCCGCCTGTGCTGAAGGGCCTGTGGTGCTTCCAAAGCCCTTTGTTGTATGGCTGGACAGGGCAGTACCCCAAGTGGGTGCTGCAGGCCTTTCTTGTGAAGCAGCCAGGCCTAAGTCAGGATGGGAATGCGCCCGCGGCTTCCAGGCGCCTGGGTGCCGTTTCACACTCTGGTAGAGCTAGTGTGGGCTCCAATTCGCTTGCCGCAGCACAGGGCGAGCAGTGTGCTTTGTGTTGAAGTTGTAACGAAGTGTTGGCGCGTTGTGCACACCCCATGGTATCATGGTGTGCATTACCATTCTTGTGCGTGTGTATAGGGTTGATATCACAACATATTTGATGATTAAAGCAGTTGCTGGCATATCGTCACTGCTTGGCGCTTTGTTCAAAATGGTGGATGTCTCTACTGCCGCCTGCCATGCCTGATGGTGGTCCTTTTGAATTGTGCAGAACAATGCCCTCTTGCCACGTCACATCCAAAAAGGCATCATGCATGTCACACACCATTAGACTGCATGGTGGGCCCAAAACAGTGTTGCAGCACATTCCACACTGACAACATGCTCCACAAGTGCAGCTGCCCCAAAGGCAGGCAGGAGTTGCATAACCTGGATACAAACAGCCAGGCATGTACAAGACACCAATGACTGACACACCGCGTCTGCAGACAGCAATGCCCCGCAAGACAGCACACGGGAACAGGTCCACTGGATAGATAGGCGGCTCATGATCATTTCGTTGATGCTTGTGGCTGCAACAGCAGGATACGCCATTCCAAAGTGTGAGCTCCCTCAGCCATCACAAAAGTCCCACAGGTATCATGGGTTCAAAACAGACAGACAAGCATACACGATGCAGCAAGAGCTGCAGGACTGTGCAGGCTGTGGCGTCATCATGCACTCAGACAGGCATGCGTGGAGGACGCCTAGCAGCCCATGCATCTCGCCTGTCCATGCTGATGCACACGCACACAAACCAAAATCTGGCCAGCAGCCGCACAACCATAGCTGGACATGATCAACAACACCAGCAGGTCAGCAGGCAGCACCCAAGGCGGCGCCATAAGGGTATCAGCTCACGAGGCAGGTAACAAGTCACGATATGTGACGGCATGCCCTTGCAACCCGCCCTGTGCCTGCGGCGTCGGCGGGTACACCACAAGCGGCAACACACCTGTGGACCTCCTACCCACATAGCGACCTCACGGGGATGCTGTCCATATGCAACGACGTGCTGTTACAGCCCGCTCTGCGCCTGCAGCATGGGCGGGTGCACCTCACAAGGCACCGACTCTTTACGGTACAGAGTGACTGAAATGAGATGTGACGGCACGCCCTCAGAGCCCGCTCTGCGCCTGCGGCGTCGGCAGGTGGGCCTCACAATGCAGGTAAAGAATCGCTGTATATTGCGGTTAGATTGTCTGGTAACCCAGTAACCATGCCTGACTGTTAGGCACAGTGACTAGTGTGTGACGACCCGCCCTCAGAGCCCGCTTTGCGCCTGCGGTGTCGGTGGGTACACCACAAGCGGCAAACTCCACAGCAGCTGCTCCGTTGTCAGCTCGCTCGGCCGCTTGGGGTTCGGTTTCCCTAGCAGCAACTCAAACCGCAGCACCCATTTGTGGCACACCATGGGCGTCTTGAAGCTGGGCGGAGCTGTGAGGGGTATGCTGAAGGCGAAGTGGGCTGTGAGTAGGTGGGCTGTGACCTCCTGCTGCTCCGCGTAGAGCTTGCGCATTGCTGTAATGCCGTTGGAGGAGCGGGCGGGGGCGTAGGGCGGCAACACCACCTCCTCCGACTCTAGCAGGGCTACAACCTGTGGGCAGTAACATTGCCGCAAGTTCAGTCGTTGAAGTTTGATATGGTTCCACACAGAACCAACATGATTAGGTCTTTCCTTACGTATCCCGCTCTCGCAGCCTGCATTCCTGCATATGTTTGAAAGGCGCCAGGGCTGCAGGACCGTTCTCGAGCAGCGACTAAGCAAAGGAAATTACCGCCGGATTCCCCCGGAAAGGCGTCTGCGTCAAACAGCTCGCACACAGCTCAATTGCAAGACAGGGCTAGAGGCCAGGCGGCCCAGCGGTCTCACCTGCAGGCACACCGGCTGCAGGCTGCTGCTGCCGCCTCCTGCTGCTGCGCCATGTGCTGCTCGGAAGTCCAGCAGAAGGCCAAAGGTGCCACCCGGCTGCAGCAGGCCGTCCGTTGGAGGCTGCAACACCAGCCGCAGCAGTGGATGCTCGCCAGCACTGCAGACAAACAACGCAAAAGCAGCAAGTCAAGCTCAGCCCTGCACCCCTGCCCCTACAAGCCTTCATGACACACTGTGACCCCCCCCCTCCCACACACACACACCCCACCCCAACCACACACACCCCAGCAGCTGAACCTCAAGACGCAAGAGACGATGCAATCCTTTACCAGCACACATACAGGCTCTGAGCACACTGTTGCTGACCTGTTGCAGTATGTTCATGCAATCGCAACTGCACCCAATAGAGAGGGGACATGCCAAGTGGTCAGAGTGGGTGCCAGAGGTGCCACATCCCACCGCCTCCACCTGGATTACCACACTCTTCACCATCTGAGCAGTTTGTGCCGCCAACGCTTGCTAGACGAAGAGACGACAACACGGCTTTGCCTCAGACCCCCGGCAGTTGGGTTCGCCTGATTGCGCTGTGTGTGGCCAGCCAGTGGGATAACACCCCCCCGGTAAAAAAAGAACACGCACATGCAGACACCACTGCTGGTCCTGCCCCCCCCCCCCCCCACCCCACACACACACACACACACGCACACCCCGCCCTTCACCACACGCACCGCAAGTTGAAGGTGCGGACGCTCATGCTCGCCCGCTGCGCCGGCGTCAAGTGCCGCAGCATGCTGTTGCCCCCGGCAGCGTCATCCCCGTCCCCGTCTTCCCCGCCAGCACCTCCCGCCGCTGCCGCCGCTGCTGCAGCTGCCTTGCCCTGTGGCTGCTGCTGCTGGTCCTCTAGCTGTAGGGAGTCGAGGGCGCACATCTGGGCCGCCTGCAGGAGCTGCCCTGCTGTACTGCCGGAGGGGTAGAGCGCGGATGCTGGCTCGTGTGAAAGGAGTGTCCTGGTGCCGTCTGAATTCAGCACCACCTCCTGTAGCGGCAGCATTACCAACAGCATAGATGTTTTCAATGCCTAGTGATAGCTGTGTCAGCACCACACCCAACATGCACAGCTTCAGTTCGCACACCTGATGCCATACTCAAGATACCAGCTGCACTGCTGAGCAACACCACCCCACCCCCTGTCAAGTAAGCCCTTACGGAGAAACCCCTTTGCTGTTCACAGTGCCTACCGGCTGTGACATGACTATCCAGACAAGCCTGCAAACAGGTACCATACAGCGCCCCTTGAAACCTGACAGTAATCCCTGAATACATGCCCCAGAACCCTGCAGGCTCCCTGCTGCTCACCTCCCAGCGCAGCCTGAGCACCTGCGCCCCCAGCTTGTAGTCTATTTGCTCAACATCTTGCAGCCCCTCCATCAAACCCTTGTGAAATCTCCTTTGCTGTTCACAGTGTCTGCCGGCTATGAATATCCAGACTAGCCCGCCGACAGGTACCTAATGCCTGGATGCCCCAGAACCCTGCAGGACAACCCTGCTGCTTACCTCCCAACGCAGCCTGAGCACCTGCGCCCCCAGCTTGTAGTCTATCTGCTCAACATCTTGCAGCCCCTCCATCAAACTCGACACCGCAGCACCACCACCGCCACCCTGTGCTGCCGCGCCGCCTGCCGCAGCAGCATTCCCTGCACCTCCCGCTGCAGTGCCGCTGCTGCTGCCCGCGCCTGCTGCTGCTGCTGCGGTTGGGCTGGGGCCAAGGGGGCCGAGTCCAACCGGCATGCTGGTTCGCCGTTCTAGGCTGCTGCGGTCAGGCTGTGGCCATACCACAAAGCTGGCGTGGGTCTGACAGGAGAAACCTGCTGCTGCGGCTGCCTGTTGCTGCTGCTGCTTTGGCGGCAGCTTGCTGGGGGAGGGAAACGAGCCTGCTACAGAACAGACAGAAAACAAGCAGAGCTAGTGGTTGTTGAAATGAGCGAAGGGCTGCTGGGTTGCTGCAGAGTGCCAGGAGCAATGGTGTGTTTGCGGGCGTGACGGCGCTGCAGGCTTCACACGCATTGGGCTGTGTGAACAGGAAAGCCTACAGCAGCAGGTATGAAGGGACTGCTCAACACAAAGCCAGTCATCCCTGCACAGACAGCAGGCATGTTGTGAGCTGCCTTTTTGGCCAGCCACAACCATCGCTGCCAGGAACTGTGAGTGCGCCGAGGGAGTACGAATGTGGCACATACGAGGGACTGTGGCACATACGAGGGAGAATGACTGCTGCACACCTGCTGCTGCTGCTGCTGGCACCAGCCTGCCCCGCACCACCACTTGGTACAGGAAGCGCACGGCACTGCCACGGTATGAGGGCGGCAGCCTATTGGGCAGCCGGCACCTGAGGGCATCAGCAGCAGCAGAAGCAGCAGCAGCCGCAGGAGCGGCATCAACAGCTGCACACGCTCATGGCACACACGGCGCTGCACATGTGGCAAAATGAGGGCCCCTGTTTGGACCTGTGCATGCATGTGGCGTGTGCACATCTGCAGGCCTTGGGGTGCTGGTGACCCACAGCTGTGGCACTGCTGCGAAGTTGCTGCATGCCACAAGGGAGGCTACTGCCGAGTGCCATGACTCAAGTTGTTGCACGCCAACTGACAGCTATGTTGCACAAGCCCTAGTCCTTGTGATGGTGCAAGTGCCACCAGACTGGAGCCCAATTAGGGTGACACCTGCACCATCACATGGACTAGGGCCTGTGCCCAATAATGCCTCCAAACCTTTCCAGCAGGTTGGCTCACAGAGACCCGGTTCACCAGCAGCTGCTGCAGTCCAATTGCTGCACATGCGGAGACGCCCCTGCTGCCTTTTGAAAGGTTCCTGGCCCACCTGATAATGAACTCCCTACTGCTACTGAGGCTCTGGTTTTGCGCCCCTTCCAGCAGCGGGACCTGCCCTGTTGAGAAGATGCTGCGCACCATGCGCTGCACAGCACAGCACAGCATGACACAGCATGACAACAAGGTCCTTGAGGCGCGACAGGGGGGAGCAGCCCGTCTTGCCAAGCTTACAGCCCGAATGTTGGCAGGTTCATCAACAGCTATGTCGCGTGGCTGTGTTGACAGCTCAGATATGACAAGCTTGGTCAAGTTGGTCAGACGAGCCGCATGGCCACTACTGATGCGACCAAGCCTTGAGTTGTGCAGCACTGTGCCTCCAGGTTTCTGGATCTGGCATATGGTGTGAGACACCCTCAAAGCGCATGAGCCTGGCTGCTGGTGCTGGCTAATCAGTCCATGATGTGTGGCGGCAGCTGCTTCAACACACACCTTGTTGTCTTTCTGTGCAGTGACCTCTGGGTGGTACAGCCGGCCCACCCAGCTTGGGTCGACACGCTCACTCCCTGAGCACTCGAAGAATAGCTCCAGCACTGCATCAGGGCCTGTTGCTGCTGCTGCTGTTGCCGAGCCGATGCTGTCAGGAGCCTTTCTGACCTGAACACCGGCAGGAACGGAGGCCAATCTAAGCATCGTGCCACTTGCAGAAAAATCACCAGCCAGCCAGCCTGTGTGTATGCATATTCACTGTGATGATGTGGCGTGGCTGGTCTGCATGCTTCAGCACTGCAACCACCACAAGGGCCGCAGCAGCAAAGCCCTTGCCATGCAGCTTTGCTGAGTGTCACACAGAACCGTTCCCTGCAACTGTCAGGAACAGGACTGCCTTGTGCTGTGCAACCCACCTTCACTAGGCACTTCACCAGCTCCCCTGGGAAGTAGCAGGACTTTTCTAGAGTGATGCTGAGCTCCATGGACTGCCGGGGTGGGGTTCTACAGCAACCAGGCGACTACTCATCTGTGATCAACATGGCAAATGCACTGGCTGATCATGGCATAGCCACTCCAGCAGGCACCATCATGCTGATAAGTTCATGTCGAATGTGATCTGGACTTTAGAGGACAGGAACAGCAGGAGATGGGGACTGCACAGCGGTACAGGCCTGGCTGGTCAAAGCACAGAACAGCAGTGATGCACACAGAGAGGCTGCAGTGTGCCAACAGACAGCATATGCTATGTGCAGGTGGGCCTGTACATTATCTGTGTGGATGGCCACTGGCACCATCATGACTTTGGGACCCATCACAAAGCCCTGCTGTTGGTTGGAAGGGGTATCAACTCCATGCACAGCCACCAGAGCAGTCATTCCGCTTTCCAGAAACAGTCATTGAACATTCAACGGAGTTGTCCTTCGTGCCATTGCGAAAGAGGAAGGCTGTGTGTCAGCTTGCTTCTTTCTCCTGCTGTCCCCTTTGCGTTACACGGAAGCAACGTCCTCTTTCGCGGGAGGTCTCAGCGGGCACAGGCGCTGCCGAGGCTGGTGGCTGGCCAAGGTCTGCTAGCTAGGCTTGCATCCCAGCTCCTCCCAAGGGGCTGCTGTGCGCCGGCTGCCGCCTGCGTCCCGCCAGACCTTCAGGTAGGTTATGCATGTCGCCTGGGGTGAGCGATGATGCAGGCAGTCAGGTCTAGCGCCCGCCTGTGGATGCCTCTCGAGGAGCAGCATGAGCCACCCATGCCTTCAAGGGTGCAGGGCTCCGGCCTTACTGCTGAGGGTGCAAACACGCTGCATCAAGCAATATATGGCACATGCTGCCTTGCATGAGCCCGTCCGTGGTGGGCCTCATGCCCTGGGCTGCCTTGCTGCTGTTTGCTGTGTCTGCTGCAGACCGCAAATGAACACGCCCTTCCAGTACCCAAACCTGACTTTGCAGCAGCTGAAGGGACTGAGCAAGTCGCGTGGAAAGCGTTGGAACTCCGAGCGGGCATACCGCGACGATTGCATAGACGTCATACATAAGACATGCGATGCGCTCAACATGTGAGTGTGGGCAAGCCCTGCATGGTTGAGGCTGGTGGCGCCCACATTTCCTCCAATCACATCAACAGCCACTGTACAGAGATGTTGGTGTTGCCTTGTGCAGCCAGCACACGTGGGCACCAACATCACTTGAACAACACATGCTGAGAGGGGTGCGCCTGCTGGTGCAAGGCCGCATGCGCACCTGGGCAGCAGGGTGTTGGTGTGCTGTGCTGTCAGAAACTAGACCCAAGGAAAAAGTCCAAGGCAACAGCTCATACGGCGGGCAGTTGTTCGTCCCCCTCCTCCACCCTGTCTGCTGCTGACGAGCTGCTGGCTTGCTCGTCCTGCTGCTTTGTTGTTCCACAGCAAGCGCTACACCAGGGACCGTGCGGTGATCCTGATGCACCGCTACTTCACCTCTGTCGACTCCTCAACATGCTCAGGGCTGGACAAATGGGTGAGCACCAGCGGTTTGCGGGACTGACCATGCTGGCTAGCCCCTGTTAGCAGGGTATGGTGTGCACTTACAGGGATCGTGCGCTCTGGGTTTGTCTTGTTCACACAGTCATCCTGCTACCAGTCCTGGGCTGGTGACCCACCAGCAGCTGCTGCGTAAAGCACAGCAACATGGCAACGCCTGTCAACTGTTGCAGCTGTGCCCGCCAGTCACGCCCCTCCCCCACGGTGCCTGTATGCAGCACACTTTAGCCCACTACCGCCACCTGCTGGCTTTGCTGATGTTGACGGTCTGCCACGTCACAGGCGCATGCTGTTGCGTGCTTCTGCATCTGCAACAAGACGGACAGCGGTTACGACAGGTTGGAAAACATCGTGCACTCTTCCATTGTGGAGCTGCGCAAGCTGCAGCGCCGGGCTATGGAGCCTGAGTATTTCAGCCCTGACGGGGTAAGTTCCTCTGGCATAGTCAGACGACTGGCTTTGTGGGGAGGGGCAGGTGGCTGCTGGTGAAAGCTCCTGCACTCCACTGCCTGCTGCTTGAGCCTGTTGAAAACACGTCCCTTCTTGGTGTGTGGGGCACCCGTGGGAGGTGACCCTGGGAGGCACGGGGGAGTGAGCCAAATCATCGCAACACACCAGGAAGGGGGGGCTCCTGTGGGCTGTAGGGCAGTGTCATGGGGCCCGGGTGGTCGTGGGGAGTGCTCTGTGCATAGCCTGTCCTTGCCTTGCCTGTTAGCTAGCAGCAGCACTGCGGCGACTCGCTCTGCTGCTGTGTGTCCACCACCTGGTGTTCCACAGACCGCTGGCAACCCTGCCTACCTGGCCTCACTGGCTGACAAGGTCCGGCAGGCGGAGCAGGAGGTGCTGCTCGCCACCAACTTTGCCATGCCCGCAAGGTACTGCCGGCTTGGGAGGTAGTGACTTTTATGCAGCGCAGTCCCCTGTCGTAGTTGCTGTGTGTACTGCCAGTGCAGAGTGCCTGTGCTACCAGCAGAAGTCACTGTCTGTCTCGTGAGACTTGAGCTTGCGGCCTTGCTGGGGTGGGGGCTGTTTTCATCCGGCTGAGCTGTGCCGATGCCATTGCAAAGCACGTCTGCAGCTAGGTCCCCCATTGGGGGTGCAGAGCCAGCCAAGCTAGGCATGATGGGTTGTGCTATGCAGTGTCCTGGTTGCCTGAAACCTTGAAAGCTGGCATGCGACACTGGCACTGCTGGCGTGCGTCACTGTGTCACAAACACGCAAGCTGCACGCTACCAGCTGCGCATTGCTTGGTGGCGTGCCGCTGCCAGGCAGGGGGGTGAAATATATCTGATTCTGCCTGTGTGGCTGACGCCTGGCTGCTGTGTGTTGCGTGTGCACCTGCAACCAACCATGTGTTGATCCTGCAGCACGCCCAGCTACCTGTGCTCCACGTTCATGGAGGACCTGGGGCTGACAGTCAAGGCTGTGCTGGAGTTCCCTGACCTGGCACACAAGATCAATGCTGTGCGGGTTGAGGCAATGCACACCGCAGAGTTGAGGTAGGCCACCAAGCTGAGCTGCTTGCCAGTGCTCTGGCAGTGGCAGCAGTGTGAAGCAGCGCTTGTTTTTGGAAGGGTTGGGCAGAGGGCTTTGTTGGGTGGAACCTCTTATGCACTGAGTTCAGCGTGCAGTGACGCACAGCAACCTTGTGGCAGGTGGGCGGCGACATTGCTTTGCACTCAGCTTGCTGTTGGTATGTGACAACCCTCCTTTGGCAGCAGCACGTGTAGTGTGTGCAGAGTCGTGCTCTGACAGCAGCAGGTGTGATCTGGTGGCATGTGCGCTCCTCACCCGTGTTTCGTGCTTGTTTTCTGCCCGTCTGCTCCCTGTGCCTGCAGCGTTGGCAAGGGCCAGGTGGCAGTGATGCTGCACCCTGCAGACCACATCGCGCTGGCGTGCATCTTCATCGCGTGCAGGGCCAACAAGCTGCAGTGGTACCTGGGGCCCAAACAGGACAAGGACAAGAAGAACGAGAGGAAGCAGCCTGACAAGAAGGGCCGCCAGGAAATCCCTGTGATCACGGTGGAGAGGCTGGCAGGTGAGTGGGGTGCGTGCAATGTACGGGTGGATGGAGGGTTGGGTGACTGACCTCCCGGGGGGGGGGGGGGTGCAGGCATGTGGCGCAATGTGCTCATGGGGGGGGGGGCCTTGGTCATCTGCCGACAGAACGTAAATTTTTCTACGGCAGGATTGCTGGTCGATGTCGTCTGGCAGGATCATATACGTGCAATGTGCTGACCCTCTTGCTGCCTGGCCGCGCTGTCCTGCCGTCCCTGCAGAGATTGCGCGTGACCTGCCCATCATCCCAAAGTCAGGAGCTGCCGCCAAGTCTGACCCGCAGCAGAACAACGGGCACGGTTGTTTTCGCAGCCGTGGGGGACGCTGGCAGGGCCAGACACCCAGCAGGTCTGCCCTCGTGAAGTACGAGGGAGGCATCCGCCTGAGCAGCACGGCGACAGGTGGGCGGGGCTGGCCCTGGAGGCTTGCGAGGGGTTTGATCGAGACTTATGACGCCCACCCACAATGTGTTCCGTAGACCACAGGCCATCTGCCCTTGCTGCTCGTTGTTTGTGCAGCGTGTTTGCTCAGCCCACCCTTCGGCTGCCCTCAATGTGCAGCAAGCTATTATCAGCTTATCCCTAACACCAATTCACCATGCCTTTTTGTATAATGGCTGCAGGCAGCAGCAACGGCGAGGCCGCGACTGGCCTGCGCCTTGGCGAGCCCTCACCCAGCCCTGACAGCATCAATGGCCCCCCCTCCTCGGCACCAGGCAGCAGCGGCGGCAGCAGCGCCACGCGGCGGCGCGTCACCTTTGACGGCCTGCCGCCCAGCGTGATGCTGCTGCAAGGGAAGTTCAAGAAGCAGCGTGACGTCGAGCAGCAGCACAAGCGGGAGCGCTCGCCGGAGCCCCACGCCTCGCTGGACTCTGACCAGGAGGATGCGGCAAAGGGCGGCAAGCAGCAGCAGCAGGGGAGTGCGCTGGGCCTCAAGCGCGCGAGGCCCGAGGGTCAGGCAGCAGCAGCTGCAGACGGGCAGCCTGCTGAGGACGAGGATGACTCATCAGCTGAGAGCAAGGCTCGTGGCGGTGATGGCGATGAGAAGGACAGCGCTGGCACCAAGAGGGCCAAGGTTGTCCTCGGGTCGCAGCAGCAGCAGCCGGCAGCAGCGGGTGCGCGGGGTCAGCAGGAGCAGGGGTGTGTGCTGATCGCCAGCACGGGCCTGAAGCGTGGCGGGCGTGAGCAGGAGGCTGATGCAGAGGGCGACAATGACTCTGCTGACACCAATGCGCCCGAGGCAGGGGAGGGTTGCGCGCACACAAAGCGGGCTAAGCTGGCCGTGTGCTGATGAGTGGCTGAGGGCTATCTTCAGTGTCGCGCATGTGTTGACGCGGGTGGCACCTGCTCGAGCACGAGCTGCAGGTGTTTCAACGCAGTGTAGGCCGGCTGGTGACAGTCCTCTTGTGTATATTGTTGCAGGTAGTTAGGCTGTCGGCTTGTTCGCTCTCCGTTTCTGTTTCTGGTTTTCTGTTTGTGTTGATGCCACTGCAGCAGATGCAGCGGCCTGCATGCGGGGGGTTTAGCACCCTGCCTGTACCACGTGTGTTTAGGGTTTGTGTGTCAGGGACTTGGCTGCCAGCTTAATATACGCTCGCAACTTCAGCGTATTGTGCATCTGCAGCTCTGCCCAGCGAGACTTTGTTGTTGTTCCGTGCAGTCGCTGGCAGCCACCAGCAGACTGCTCTTGTGGGAGCGCTTGAGGGGCTTCTCCGCCCAGTGCCCTGTCCTGCCTGTGTGTCTTTGGCAGCGTGACGGCACGTGTGCTTGGGGCGAGCGGGGCGCGTGTTGTGTGCTGCTTTTGGTTGTATGGCTCTTATTGATGCAGGACTGCCTCTGGCCCTGTGTGAGGGGCAGGCAGGGAGGGATGGGCAGGTGACGGGGTGATTTTGCACAGCTAGCCAGGTGTGGGTGCAGCTGTGCATGGCGGGCTGTTGCAAAGCTGCAGCGTGTGACTGCAGCATGTGCCTGTGTTATCGTCTGCTTTGCCCGCCTTGGGCTTGCCGTGCCTAAGGAGGCGTAGTCGGTGCAGCAGTGTGCAGCTGCAGTCACCCTGCTGTGCAGCACAAGCCTGACAGCTGAGATGCTGGAAGGGGTTCAATGTTTTGGCATGTCTGTAGCCACCAAGAGGCTGCTCGGGGTTTGGTGCAGGCAGGCCTTTGCATGCAGTTTGGCTTGTAGGCCGTGCGCAGGCCGTTGCGCAGTTTCCCGCCCCCCAGGGAAGCTCACACTGTGTGTTCATGCTCAGTGGGGTGTGGGCAGCCACACCTGGCATCCCGCTGATTGTCGTGGGTGCTGGCTGATGGTCGTGGGTGCTGGCCACTTCGCTTGCAGGTGCAGCAAGACTGCGCTCATGCCTCTGTCATCAGGTTTCCACTCTTCGTTGTCCTTGTCACCGGGCGTGTGTCAATGCCAGTAGGTGTGCTGTCTGGTGCATCCAGCATTGCTTACATCTTTTGATCACCGGCCTGGCTGGTGAGATGTTGGTGCCCTCTGGCTGCTGAGCATGCAGGGCCCCGCATCACACGTCGTGGCCATGGCACATGGGCTGACCGAGCCTGCAGCACTAGGGGACAGGGTGTAGAGGAGAGCCCTGGAGGCTGTCTCAGTCCAACTGTGGATCCCTGTGCTGCGGGCTTGGCAGTGGGGTGTGGTTGTCCTTGTTGACTAGCGCATGGGAATGCAGTAGGGCAATTCCGCCTCATGCGGTACAGGCTGTTGTCCCAGTGGTTGTCAGGCGTCCGTTTGTTTGCCCTTGCCGCTGGCTCCACGCGTCTGCAGCAATTGTTGTGGGGGGGACCTACCGCCCTCTCTCGTGTAGGGCCAGTTGCAGCTACAGCTGTGCCTGCTGGCGTGTCACGCTTGTGTATGTTGTGCATAGGCTGGAGCAGGCGAGGTTTAATGGGAAGAAGCAATGCTTATTATGCCCGCAAAGGGGTGTCATTGCTTCCACAAGGCTGGGGCCCTGGTTGTCTCAGATCAGTCGTGTGTGGCTCCTGCTGTGTTCCCTTTGAACAGGCAGTAATGGGGCGGCTGAAATCCCACTTTGTGCAAGGGATTGTTGGTGCCTTTGGGGTGTGGACAAGCGGTACTGTCTTCAGCGCGAGCAGAACAGCACGGCTGCTTGGGTGTGGGGGAGTTTGCTTGCTGGTCAGGTTGCGAGTGTTTGAGAGTTGTGGTTCAAAGCAAAGCATGGCACTGGGGGCTGACTTGTTTCTAGCATGGGCACTGACCTGGGGTAGACAGCTGGGTGTGGGTTTGCTTGACTGTAGGCAGGTGTTGTGTGTCTCGTACGGATCCCCATGCGTAATAGCAGAGGGTGATACAAAGGCAGGGGTTGTGTTGGTTTTTAGGGTAGAGTTGCAGGGTGCTGGTGTATCTTGTGTTGTGGGTTTCGGCTTTTGCCAGAGATGGTTGCAGGACTCAAAGTTCGTCATGTTTGAGTGGGTTGTGGTTCAGTGAGGTGTGTGGGGCAGGGCCCTGCGCCAGTGCGGTCGTGGGTCGCCCTCTGCACCTTGGAATGTAACAATTATCTACAAGTGTACCAAGTATGAAGTCGCTCCTCATGCAGCCAGGGGATGTGATTCCTTGCTTTCTGTCAAGCAGCATATTGGTGGACGGCTGTTGCAACTTGCTGTAGCACTATGCCAAACCGTCAGGAGGGTGAGACAACCCACTTGCTGGACAGCCACAGCTGATGTGTAAAGAGTGAAGCATCAGCTGTTGTGTGATGAGGCAGGGCGCTAGCATGGCTGCCAATAGCAAAGTGCGAAGGGACTCGTTGCTCGTGCCATGGAGTTGAACTGAGGCCATAAGCTCATAAGCAACCGCCAGAACCCCAGGTACAGGTACATGACTGTAATGATGATTGTATCGCCTGTCGTCAAGCTTAGTGTCTTACACATGCAGAGGCTGCCTCATTGGCTTGTGGTGACCATGCCAGCCCGCATAGAAAGAGGATACAGGAGTCGCCAGGAAAGCACAGGACTACAGGAGTGCTGCGCGAGTTTCCTCGTGAAACATGCTTGCAGTCTGTGAACCGCAGCTTGGAACCACTTGGGGAGTCATGTGTGCTGCCTCTACAGCAGCCTTGAAGCTTTTTGATGCTTGCCCTGCATAATCACACCTCACATGTGCAAGTCCATCCTGGTGCAGAACAAATGGTGCTGCACTTCCAGCCTCACACCACTTGGCAAAGATCTTACAAGGTAAACAGTGCCATCAACACCCGTCATGACATGCTGTGCATGCATGATGCCAGCAACTTGCACGCAACTGCAAACAAGCCCAGAATTCCGCACCACTGCCTGTCCGTGACAACTTGTTATGCCACAGGGCGGGAGTGCTAAGATGCCAACACAGCACAAGCTGGCATGGACCCTTCTGATTGGATCCAAGCCGCACTACGAGTATGTTGGGTGCAGCACATGGGTTCAAAGCACTTTGGACGCACAACACACCCAGGAGGCACGCACGATAGATATGCCTGTCAAATAACAATGCATGTGGCACAGCTCACCTCTGCAACACCGAGCTGATACAAACAAACATGTGCATGCGGAGGGGTGCTCAGCAGCAAACGATGGCATTCAAACCAGGCAGCTGCCGCACACACGGCCTGCTGCGCAGATATGGGGCATTGCACTGTTACCAGCACAGATTCGGTGCTGAGGCAGTGCCCCACAACTGCTTTCAATAGCTGCCAGCTCTTGAAGGTGATCGGGATGATCCCAACCAGCTAATCGACAGCATGCGTACAGCACAGAGGCTGCATGCCGCTGTCAGCCTTCTATACTTGTACACACGCTTCAACAACCATGGCACCGTCCATGCATGCTTTGACATTGAGACAGGGCGGAGGCATTCTGCGCTTGCTTGAGAATAGGACCGGGACACTTGGTACACAACCTCGCAGCCTGGGGCAGCGAGCAAAGGAGGTGAGCACAATTGCTCAACGAACATGTATAGACACACCAACACCCACACATCACATGTGCAAGTGGGACCTTTCAGGCAGCTTGGTGGACACATAGGTGGACACTTTCTGTACTGATGGGACACATGTGTGGATAATGGGGACTGCGGATGTTGAACTTGTAATCACACACTGCTTTGCACCAAGCGGCGGGTGTTAGGGGGTGTCCCCCGGGCTGGTGGGGTGGCCGCACAGACAAGAACACGACCAAAAACACACTCATGAGTGTACACCAACAACTGTCAACACACCAGGTTTGCAAAACCTGCAACCAGTTGACGGGGAAGCCCAACCATTGGATACAAGCCAAACACAGACCCCATCACAACATGCCCCCCTCTCACCACTGAACAAACGTGCACCCACAACCAGCAGCCCTGACAGCAGCTACACAAGCCGTTGACATTGAAGAGGTACAAACCTGAAGCGTGCGGCAACCGGACAACAGCTGCGCTGACCTGTGATAGGCTACACAGTGCCAAGGCACAACACTAGCCAAACAAACATGCCGCAACTGCCTCCAAACGAAAACCTCCCCCACAACACTTCACCAACCACATGTACAAACCTTCTACAGGCTTGGAGCTGCCTCAACATACACTCAATCGCAAGCACAACTTGCCTGAATACCTCAACAAGTCCATCAGCTGAGTATAGCCTCCTCCTGCCAAAATCCGCAATGCCAGCCTATTGCTTTCATCACTCCACTTGCATTGCTACCGTGACAGCGTCACACGCTGAGCAGCAGTAAGGGCTCAAAAACCAGCTATAGGGCGATGTACACAGCCCTGCAGGCCGCGCGGCAATCGAAACAGCCAGCCCTCTCAGCCTTCACAGACGGATGAGCATGGGGTTCACCCTGCTTTGTACAATGTGTACATGTACATTCTTAAGGCTGCAAAACATGCAGCACACCACAAGGCAAAGCAGCAGCAACACGGTGATTGAACTTGATGAGCAAACAACACCCGTAAATGTTTTTCACAGACAACGTGTCTGATGCTGACTGCCACCAGCGATGGCAGTCCCCACCAAACAATCAAGGCTCCTGCTGGAGCAAGCCCAAGGCAAGCTGTACAATGAACCAACAAGATTGAAAGCAGGTACATGTTGTCCTAATCATGCTTGTCGTGACAACTGCTAGGCAAACGCGCACATAGGAACATGTAATTGGGTGAAAAGATAACCTTGCAGCACCACGGGCTGACACCTCTTCGGTACATCCTCAGGCAAATTCTGCATAGACAGGGAGAAACAGACAGATGCCCACAGAGTGCTGAGCACTCGGATCGCATGTGTACATTTGCCGCCACATCCCCACCTCGGCATCCCTAGGGTGGCTATACGCTGATTTTGCTGCTGCATCGCTGCAGCTGGGATGTTCCGGGGGCAACAGCTAGCATGTGGAGGCTCCGCACACAATGCAGGCGGCAAAAGAAACAGCGCAACGGCTGCATTGCAGGCAAGGCACGTACACAAGGTAGCTGTTTATTCAGGTGTCTTTGCAGTGGTGGTTGATACCACCATACCACAATACCCAACAGCTACCCACTAGCCACCAGCCTACACCACGCTTGAGCATAGTGGGGGAGAAAGACCATCATGCTGCGACAACATCCAGCATCAAAAGCCACACAAAGAGCCGACTATTTGGATATTGTGCCACAACTAGATTGCATACTCAGCTTCACAAGGCACAAGCACATACCCTCCAAAACAGGCCAGTACAAACAGTGCACACACTACACACGATACACAGGGGCCCTGACAGCAGGGCATACAGCCGCCTAGGCAGCAACTGTGCATCGCTGCGGGCGCTGGGTCCATGTCAATACTCGGTCTCTGTCTGGTGAATGTGGTGCCAACCACTGATAGAGTTCCCATCAGACAGTTCAACTGCACTCCCACAGACGCCATGGTAGGGGTGATGACCCCAGATGAAAGAGTGCTTCGCACAATTTATCGTGCTTTTGCAAAATTCACAAGGCAAACAAGGACCTGCATGTGCACGTCCGTCTCTCCAATCAAGCGACTGGAACAATCAATCGACTGGAACAAGTGTGTGACCCGCGCCAAACACCAGTTCACTGGCCACAGATGTGTGACCCACACACACTGCCACCCCAGCCACCCTCGGTTGCCCTGATTGCTCTTACAATCCTGCGGCCCCAAACTCGTATAGCCCACACACCCCTTCTGCTCCCAACCCTACCGGAGCCTCAATCCAAATCCAACTTCAAGCGGGCGGCACGCCCCCCATACGACACCTCACTCCACTCCATCCCCTCACCTCCCTGAACGGCCGGGCTGTTCCTGTTTGTGGCTCCCCCTGTCCACACCCCCGCTGCGTTCCCGCTGCGCTGTCTCTGCATCCCCGCAGCTTGCTGCTGCTGTGGCTGCTGCTGCTGCTGCTGCTTGGGCCTGTTGGGCAGGGGTGGCAGCGGGCAGGGTTGCTGGCCTGCAGCGCCTGCAGCAGCGCCCGCAGCAGCTACTGCAGCGGTGGTGGGGACGTGCAGGATGTACTGCTGGCCTGCGGTACCTGCAGCAGCCTCTGAAACCTCCACTGACTCCAGGGAAGTAAGGATGGCTTGGAAGTCAGGCCTGTGGAAAAGCAGCAAGCAGGTGCAAGGCAGAGTCTTGCTTTCCACATGCCGTGCTCATTGCTCACATGGATTGAATTGATGAGCTCTACAGGGTGCATCAGCAGGGACACCACCACCAATCGGTGCCTCAGCACAAGTGCAGCTCAAATAGGCCACCTCCAAGCTGCAGACTAGCCCACCCAACAAGACAAGATGCCGGGATGAGCGCTGTGTGGCACCCCATTGGTGGCATGAAACCTGTGCCATCAATCCCACATTCAATGATAATTCAATGACGCCCCACCTGTGTTGCGGCTTCTGCACCCAGCAGGACTCTGCCAGCCTCATCAGGCCCACTGGCACCCCACAGGGCCACGTGAGCCGCAGCCCCTCAATCACCGCATGCCGGTTTGCAACGCTGGATTAGATATGATGCTGCAACGTCCCCCATTCTGGCATGCACCCAGCCCCACCTGTGTTGCGGCTTCTGCACCCAGCAGGACTCCGCCAGCCTCATCAGGCCCACTGGAACACCAGAGGGCCAGGTAGGCCGCAGCCCCTCAACCGCCACGCGGTGCGGCAGCAGCGGGATGGGGACGCCGGCATAGGCGCGCATGCCGGTGACCAGCTCGTACAGCAGGACGCCGAATGCGTAGACGTCGCTGCCCTTGCCGACGTGCCCGGAGGTGAACAGCTGCAGAGCGGGCAATTCGCAGATCAGGCATCAGATTATCGCAATCACATCAACAGAAATTCGAATGTTGCGTGGTGGGGAATATGGTAGGGCTCATGACTGATGCACGGCCTACACGTTGTGCAAGGTGGCAGATGCAGAACTGCAGAAACATGGTGCAGAGCATGAACCACCCTATGCGTATAACAGGCTGTGATGCAGCGAAGCATACAGGCAGGAACACTAGCATGCAGCTGGCGCCTGTCTATAGGCTTGATCTGAAGTGGCTCACCTCAGGCGCCATGTGCGTGGGTGTCTGCAAAGCAAAAACAAGTAAAACAACAGGGACAGAAGCAGGCACAGCGTCAGGAGCGCGTCAATCAGCACATGGCACCAGGCACGCACAGTGATTGTGCAACAACTGCAAGCTGCAAAGTGGCTGATATGCCTGCGGCTGGCCAAGTTGCTGCAAGAATGCAACATACTGCAACTAGGCCCAAACAAACATGGGGCGGCAGCACAAGCATAGCACAAAAATGCAAATGCGTAGCCGCCCGTCAGTGCAGCTGTGGCCTGCCACAGGCCTGCATTGGTGCCATGTCGGGTCAGGGTGCCAGCTTCACCAAGACTCACCCCCTGCAATTACACACACAGCAGTAAGCAAAGTCAGCTCAGTGGAAGAGCAAAGTGCCCTGGTTCTTGGTTGTGCTTGCAAAGACAATACCACGCATGCCCGAAAGCCCACTTCGTTCCATATCAACAAATGCCTTGACTCGATACATCTTTGCAACGTGCCCGCCAGTTCATGCATACAGCGCCGGTCACAGCCCGCACTAATGCTACTGCCGCCAACCCTCACCCTCGCAAGCAGCGTAGCATGTGTGTCCGTAGGCCCCAGGGGCAGCGCCAGCCCAAAGTCCGCCACCTTCGCCGTCAATGGCAGGCAGCCCGCCTGCGTCCAGACACGCAGCAGCTCCTGCTGCTGGTCCCCGCTGCCTGCCCTGCCCACGCCTGTGCTGGCCTGAAGCAGGGCGTTCCCAGCCTTGAGATCTCCATGCCTGCAGGACAAGCAGGGCAGCCAGCACGATGCGCATGATGACAGAGTGCGGAAAACACTGACTCCCAACCACTACGGAGATGTGCAACATACTCAGCCAAAGCAACCGCACCAGTAGATGAGCAACCCTGGCACGTTACTTGTTGCTGGGGAAAAACCCCAAGCTGCATATGATCCTCAAATATCCCCCATGATGCAAGGAATAGTGTTGACAACCGTCCTGCCAGTGCCAATGACACAGTAAACCCCTGGATGATACGGCACCCCCCCAGGACAGAGCCACTCACACAATGCCCTCCCGGTGCAGGTGCAGCATGGCAGCAGCGACATCATGGCTGAGGGCCACTGCCACTGCAGGGTGCACAAAGCTGCTGCCGGGCAGGTGAGGCAGCAGCTGCCTGTCCAGCTGGTCACGCAGGGTGCCCTGTGTGCACAACAAAACAGCAGAGGCAAGGCCAACAGGTCAGGGTGATTTGATACTTGCACGTCACACGCAGGACGATCAGTAAGCGCAGTGCAGTGGAGTCAAGTAAAGTGTAGTACACATGACAGGACGGAGTTGGAGCCTTTTGGAGGGCGCATCTCCCTGTCAGCCTGACCACCAGGGTGCAACCTCTCTTACACTCACAGCTTGCTGACAACACACCCCCCTGTCACATCTCTGTCACGATTGCTGTTGATTTCATAAGACCATCCTAAAAATGCAACCACCACCCACCTGATCACAGTACTCCATCACCAGCTGCAGCATGAAGCCCGTGATATGCTCCTGCCTGTCAGAGCCGGCACCTGCTTGCCCCTCCTCACCCTCCTCCTGCTGCTGCTGCTGCGCCGGCTGCTGCTGCTGCAGGGCGGGCTGCCAGCCTCCACCAGACTGCTGTCGGCTGGGTGCAGCGCTGTTGGGACCTGGTGTGGAAGGGAGAATGGTGCACACATGCCAGTGCACAAAGCGTGAGGGGTGTGTGTGTGTGTGTGCGCCAAGGACCTTCAAGGGAGCTCCAGACTGCTGGCGGCTGGGTGCAGCGCTGCTTGGGCCCTGGTGTTGTGAAAGAGAGTGACGCATCCATGTCGGTGAACAGAACCAGCAAGAAATGTATGCGTGCAGGGGCCATTGATCGCAGGAGGTGCCAAAGGCCACCTGCCTCTGCACCCTTGCTGAGCAAGTCATCTGACAGTGATCGTGACAGCAACAGCAGTCACTTACCTGATGTGTTTGAGGCCATGAGGGGGCTGAGCATGTAGGTGTACACCTGCACCACGTTGGGGTGGTGCAGGTTGGTGCTCAGCACAGCCTCCATAATAGCCATATGCGGCCTGCTGTTCTGCTGCCGCATGTGCTGCTGCCGGCCAGCCAGCTGGCCATTCCGCTGCTGCGCCTGCTGCAGCAGCTGCTGCGGGTTGCTCTCCGCAGCGAATGCGTTGGCGGGGAGGTGCATGACCTTCACGGCAACCTGCTTGCCGCGCCATGAGCCCAGGTGCACAGCTGGCGAGGGTGAGCGACAGCAGGAGTGAGGCAGCATGCAACAGATGGGTGTCAGCGACGCGACCAATTTGCCATATGTTGTCGATACCATAATGGGATGAATAGGGGCTTTGGGCTCAGCGGCGGTTAGCGCGTACCGAGTGGATGACAGGGGCGCGGCATCAAGCAGACAGCAACAACCATGCTGATGCAGCCACTGGAACAATGCTGAGACCCTCAACAGCAAGTAGCAAGGCTCAAGAGCTTCCCCATGCATGCTGCCCATGCGCGCTGTCACTGTACATGAGTCTGGGCTGCATTACTCCCACATCGGCATGACCTAAAGGGGGGAGCACTTTCAGCAGCTGTTGCCCGCTGCATGACAATTCACTCAACCAGCTTACCTCCGAACGACCCCGTGCCAATGACTTGGAACAGCCGCACATCCTCATTGCGGTTCCCGCCACCGCTGCCATGCGGACTGCCGCCCCTGCTGCTGCCCCCACCAGCAGCAGCAGCAGCATCAGCACCAGCAGCACCCCCCATACTGCCCTCGCTCTGCCTGCTGCTCAGCACATTCGCAACTCGCGTGCTACTGGCAGTGGTGCTGGCAGAAGCAGGCCGCTGCATCGACCGCAAGCTGCTAGCCTGCAGCCGCTGCTGCATCAGCCGGATAGTCTGCATGCTGACGGCATCGTTCCATTGCTGCAGCCCCTGCTTGATCGCAGACTCAACCTCGTCTGCCTCTGACCGATCCCGGGGAGTAGCATCCAAAGGTGTGAGTGTACTGCCTACTACCGACGGCGTTACCGTACTGCCAGACATGGGGCAGCTGCCGCCAGTGCTGCCAGAGAGCGCCACGAAAGGCAAGGGCTCGCTGAGACAGTTGGCGTCGACAACGCCACCCACGCCTGCTGCCCTACCGCCACTGCTGCTGCCATGCGAGTGCCGCCGCGCTGCATCCCCGGCCGCCACTGCTGCTGCTGCCGCTGTGTCGTCACTGCCTGCACGGAACTGGTCACGGACTGCTCCAAGATCACCGGCTGAAACATCCCGTGCTAAAGCAGAATCCTTACCAGGTTGTACAAGCACTCGCAGACTGGAGCCTTCTGCTGCTGCGCTGCCTGCGCCGCTGTCATCTCGCGCAGCTGCTAGTGACGCCACAGCACGCTGCTTGAGGCCGTCACTGACTGACTGAAAAGCGCGCAGGCGCCTGTGCCGGCGTATGAAAAGCAGCACCACGGCACCGATGGCCAGAGCTGCCAGCACGGCAAGGGCGACACCAAGACCGACTGCTGCTCCTCTGGACAGGCCTGGCCGCTGCTGCTGTTGGACACTGCCGGCTGCTGCAGCAATGACTGGCCAAGTGTACCCTGGCATTGCTGTTGCGGCGGCTGGGTCTGGCACAAGCCTCACGTTGCTGCCTGTTATGCCAGGCCCTTTGAAAGAACCCACAGTCAGGACCCCGGGGCTGGTCCGACTGACTTTGGAGAAGAGCAGGGCGCTGGAGTCTGTATGTGGCAGGGCCAGCAGCAAGGCAGCAAGTGTAACAGTAGCAGGAGCGATGATGGGCCATGTGACAGCTCAATGGCTCAAAATCAGAAGTCTGGCAGGCGACTGCCATTGCTTGCCTGCAAGCCCTGAGCCATGCGAACACAGGAACCTAGTTTTGTCACTGGGCCGGCAATCAGCACAGGCAGCGCAGCAAACTGCTGACGTTCTGTATGTGTTGCCCTGAAAGACAGCTGCAGCCACCTGCATCAAGTTGAGAGTCACCTCACCTTGCAAGTCAATGGCAAAATTGCGGCTGTTTGCGGCTTGTGCGATCAGGTCCCATTCGGCTTGGGGCAGCATCATCTGGGTGTCAATCACGGTCAGAGATAAACCGGACATAGACCTGCCAACAGCACAGCGCAGAAACACAAATACACAGACGGTGTTGCCTGCGGCCGCTGAAAGTCTGCATGGCGAGGGTCGCTTTTCAGTGTGCGCAACAGCCGGGTGCACATGTAAGGCAGACAGCTGCAGTCTTGTGATGCTGCTCCTAGTGTGGAACATTAACCCTTGTCGACACAAGCCACGGAGCCAGCCGCTGCAATGCATGGTCGGCAGTTGCTGTATTATGTTGCTGTATTATGCTGCATAATATATGCACTGTGCTTGTGAAAATCACCACTCAACCACCAAAACCCAAGGACACTAGTGATGTACAGCCGATTCTGCGCACCTGTTGAACGGCCAGAGCAGTATGGTGAACACCCCCGACGGCATCGCAGTCGGCAACGACACAGTACCCGCCGTTGGAGCCGCTGTCGCCTCCTGCAGCAGCCTGCGCCTGGACCCAGCGGTGCTGGGAACAGATGGACTGTGCGCCTGCGGGAGCTGCCACAGCGTGGTATTGCGCACTTGGAGGTATCTGTCTGGCGCATCGGCTGGGATCTGAATGAGCCCCACTGTATACTGGAAGCTCAGGGAGTAAACCTTGCCAGGTGGGGGTGGTGCTGCAAGGGCTTCAGCAGCTTGAGGCAGCGGTTGGGTTATGTTGGGGACGGCAACCCTGCTGACGTTGAGAGGGATGTGCCGCATGGATGGGGCGGCTTCGGCAGGGGCGCTGGGTGTTACTGTAGTCTCGACATCGCCTATCAACGTCGTCGGGCCACTGACATTGACAGGGGTGCAGTTTGTCCCGCCGATGCTGACGTTGCCGGACAGCTGCCAAACGTGCACACGGTTGTGCGCAAACCTTTGGGTATCCTGGTGACCGAAGCAGCAGCAGAACAACATGCAGGCGTGCAGGTTTCACCCATCAGGAGAAGGATCACCATTAGTGTGCATATAGTGTCACTGCAGTTTCTGGTCTTTTGGTCAGCCAATGCCTTTGGTCAGCCTATAACTGTGTCAACTCATGTTCCCTGATGTGCCCAAAAAACAACCCCTCACCTGCAGGCTCGAGCAGTCTGTGATGGCCTGCACCAGCACACCCGTTTTGTACTGGAGCTGATTGAAGACTTGCCGCGGCGCGGGCAGCTGGCGGGCAAAGACACGCTGGGTCTGTACGACACAGTACCACAGGTTCCAAGTGTTGGTCACTATCCGCACCACCGTCATAGAATCGACCGTCGGCCCTTGCGCAACCTGCAGGCACAACATCGTTCATGCACAAATTCAATCAGGCACAAGTGAGCATGTCTGATGCGCAATGCGCAGACGCATGTGCAATGTGCCACCGCACACAATCATTCAGAAGCCCGCACAACACAGTGCTGGACTGGGCTGACGAGGTGCTGCACGTGCTGCAGCAGGACATAGCCCCCAACAGACGGCGGTTGTGACGCCCTCTGAGCAGGCACCATGCTGCCTTGACTGCTCACAGGCTGAAGTTTATGATGAATGGAGTGGCACCTGTGACAGGTGACTAGGGACAACTCACGTCAAACGATGTCATCTGTAGGTCAGTCCTGCATGAAAAGAAAAAACAAAAACAGAGCAAGCAACATGAACCAACAGGTCAGGTTGTGATAACAAGTAAGACGAGCTGTCTGCAAGATGTCTTTTGGGACTGCATACACCTGTCCGATCAGATCGTGCCGCACTTCACTCAAGATGAGTGCAAGTGGACTTTTTCTGCGTGGTTTTCTATGTGGGGTGCGCATGTGCAGGTGAATGCGTAAGGGTGCAATGTGAGACTGATAATGCATGATGCAATGTGTGCAGCACACATCAATGGGTCGGGGCTCGTGCCTGCATGGTGCCTGCAACAGCCAATCATTACAGAGCCGCTGTAGCAATAAGCACGTGAAGCTGGGGCGGGGTGAACCCTCAACCCAACCCCAAACCTGTCACCTGGATTTTAGAAACCAATCCAAACTCAACCACTTTACCAGGCCCTGACTGTACCTGTAAAAGCCTGCATACTCCTGCAGCGCAGGTGAGGGGCTGTTGTACATGGTAGACATGAACGTAAGGTAGGAGATCTCGTCTGCTGATGGCAGGACCAGAGTGCAGTTGGTCAGGATCAAGCAGACGTCCTTTGACCTGCGAGCAAAGCAAGAGCCAGGGGCGGCCAACAGGAAAACACACCATAATGGCGCCATATCGCAAGTGCTGAATGCTGTGCTGCCACGCAAGTACGAACATCATTCCGAGACAGCATCCCACAGACATGCAATGAGAGAACCTTGCTGCTGAGGCTGAACATCACCGGCCAACTGACTGCCGACGCATCAACGCTGATGAAAAACAATGCTGCTAAACGGCTCAGCCTGGCAAAACCAAGCCATCATGGGTCTGCTTCCTGCGACTTCCCGCCTGGGCCCCAGCTTGTGCATGATTGCCGTCGCCAGTAGCACATCGAGCACAACGCCATGGCCGTGCAAATGCCTGCTGGCAAACTACTAGCGACGCCCTCACCTGTTGCAATAGACTGCCCACAGGTTTGTCGTCACTGTTGTACTGTAAGGAGGGGCTAGCGCTGCAGAGGTAGCGTCGCCTGCAAGCACAACCCAAAAGACAGCAAACGTGAGCTGAATTGCGCCCCATACATGGGCCATATCATGCCAGCCACCCCCTCGAGAACCCCCCTGGTTTCGCTTTTTCTGCGAAAAGCTCAACTTGTCACCAGCACAGCACCAGCACCCCATGCAAGCCCGTGTCCTGCAAGTGCATGCCACCCGCAGCTCAGCACACGCACCCCATGTGAGCCCATGTCCTGCAAGTGCATGCCACCCGCAGCTCAGCACAAGCACCTCATGCAAGCCCATGTCCTGCAAGTACATGCCACCCGCAGCTCAGCACAAGCACCCCATGCAAGCCCATGTCCTGCAAGTACATGCCACCAGCAGCTCAGCACAAGCACCCCATGCAAGCCCATGTCCTGCAAGTGCATGCCACCCGCAGCTCAGCACAAGCACCTCATACAAGCCCATGTCCTGTCCCGAGCCATGCCACCGACTGCTGGGTGCACGGCCTGTCGGGACGCAACCACCAACAGACCCATGGCGATCAGAGTATACACCACGAGTCCATGACAGGAAGCGCATGCGCTTGGCGCAGCAGGGCGCATGCACCACTCATTCTGGTGCGCACCGTGTGGATGCATCAGGATGCGCATGCGCGTCACTGCCCAACACACAACCCCTAATCATCGCACTTGCTCAACCCCACATACCTGGGGCCATATTCTCCAAAACAACCGCCTGCCAGGCCAGCTGTGCGTTTCGGCGTGTCACGTTGAACTGGTTCACCACCATCTGCAGGTCTACAGAGACCGGTGCGGACCTGGAACCCACGATCAGCACGGGCCGCGCAAAGACGATCGGCTTGGGCAGGTTGGTCCCCAGGGTGACGTTGGTGACCACGCGGATCAGCAGGGGGACTGTGGTGTTTATCGTTGCGTCGCGCTGCAGGACAGGGATGATCGTGTCGTTGGTGACTGAGCGCACATTACAGCCTGGGACATCAGCCATGACGCCCAGGATCTTGTTGAGAGGCTGATTGAGAATGTTGGGAGGTATGATACACGGCCCCGTCATGATGGTGACTGTGGACAGCTCCGTGTAAGCATCAGACCAAAAGGGGATGTTCAGAAAGCTGGTCCCATCCTGCAGACAGGCAGCACCATGCAGCGCACGCGTGTGAGACACAGCTGCTGTACAGCATGTGGGGCAAGGCACGCGCCATGCAATCCATGACTCAGGCCATGATGGCAACCCCGTCCTTACTGCATGTGCCTTAGAAAGCAACGAGCGCGCAGTATCGCTGTGCTGCTGGGACGGCGTGGCTGGACTCTTGCCATCCAACACACCAGCACCAGCTGCCTTGAGACCCCTGGCAGGAACCGGCCCGACTGCTGGCTGGTGATCTGTACTCCCTGATACATGAAACATGCGATCTGGGAACTGCAATTGCTTCAAGCCATCAAGATGTCGCGCTTGGCAAATCCCCAGATGCTGCATCAGAGAACCGGCACCCACAGCGCTGCAATCGCCTGCACTTACCGTGTGCATCCCCACACCCCCATCATTTTTCGTCTTCACAGTGAACAGGTGCTTCTGAAAGAAGCTGAGGTACTGCTCAAACACGGGTACAGGCACTAAGAAGCGCACATCTTGAAGGGAGAGGTGCCTGACCGGCGCTGCAAACAGCCCTAGAGGCACCAGCTTGGGGGAGGTGGTTGAGTTGGCTGGCGGTGCAACTGTGACATTCATCAGCACTATTCGCTTGATGGTGAGGTTCATGCCTGCATAGTAGCAGCATCAACAGCATAGGGTTAGCATCCGCACCACCAGGCACATGGACGCTTGGCTGGCACTATGTTCAACAGGTGTGGGTGCTCTGGGCACCCCATGTTGACAGCTGGCCCGTGTCTGCTGCAGGCAGCTGCATGCATCTGCACCAGCAACAGCCAGCTGTGATTACCTGCTGTGGTGGCACCAAGGCTGGGTGTGCTGTTGCTGGGAGCGCTCAAGAGCACCCCAGGGAATGGCCCCGATGCTGCCCCCATAAGGTGGATGCTGTTCTGCCTGGGTGCAGGGGGCTGCTTGGGCCACGTACAGCTCCCAACAGGAAAACGGGCGAGTCCTTGCACATTCAGCTCTGAGCATTCGGGCAGCGCTGCTGCTGTTGGCAGTTGCTGCATCTGCATAACCATCAAGAAGGCAAACAGCAGTCCTGCCGCTGAGCTGCCAGAGAGCTGCCACATCGTCGTGTAAGCGGGTGATGTTGTCACGGCTGCATCTGAAAGACTGACAGAGCCCCGAATCACAGCACACGTCACAGCTGTCTGCAGCTGAGGTACGTCTTATCAAACAAACTATCTGCGCCCAAATTGTGATCAACAGGAAAGGAATCCAACGAAACCAAAGCGTGTGGAGAACGCATGGTGTCGCCAGGTCGCAAGTCTTCAACTCTGACGTCACATGGGCGATCTCCGGTACCGTTTCGAAAACGACAGCCTGGCAACACCAACACCCGCCTTTGTTATTGCTGCCAATGCTTAATAGTTCCGCCAGCCCATGTATCTGCTTATGACACCGTCGCCACCCTGTGGTGCCAACCATTTGGCCATTGCAAAAGTTGCAGCAGAGCTCTGCAGGCATATGTACCTCACTGCATATTGCAGAGCCATAAAAGAGCCAATGTTTAGTGTCACCACCCACACGACCTGAACCAACGCTGAGTTGCAGCTGTGGCTGTAAGCACGGGCAATCAGTCAGTGAGTGAGGGGGCCAGCACGTGCTGCAGCTGTGCACAACGGCCTCGTGGCAACTACATTGCTGCCAAGCGATGCAACGTTGATCGCCGGTGAGCAGGGACGCACCCAAGCCACCCCAACACCCAGCAATTGTGACTGCAGCTGCACCGTCGGGTGCCGAAGACAGTGGTGCTACACAGTTTGGATTGAGCTGCCTAGCAAGGAATGTTTGCACGCCGCTGTGCAGTTTCGGTTGCAGCTGAGCCCACTAAAACAGCAGCAGCAGCAGCTGTGCACGGCCTCAGCGCGGTGCCCTGCAGGACAGCGGCACAGGGGCAGTGGCCGTTGACCGTGATGATCAGGATATAATCAGATACCGATGTGCCTGCTGGTGAGCTGCACTTAGTCCTGCCTCCTGAGACAAGTAGGAACGGGTACCCTGCTGCTGCAGCTGCACGCTATGCACTCAGCTCAGGTGCATGCCGGCTACAGATGCAGCTGCACAGGGGCCTTCTACCTGATCAGCAGCGTGTATTCTTGGCACCACATTGCCAATGCCCCCAGAGTTTGGTTCGGGAGGAGGGGAAGGTAGGATGCAAGAAGGACTGGGGCTGTGGTGGCTGGGAAATGACCCAGAAGCCTAGACGATTGCCTGGCTGGGATCTGTCAGCAAACGTTTTGTTGGGCAGAGGTCTGCTCACCTGGGACATGGCATCACGGTGTTCCCAGGGCGCCTGTGCTGCATGGCAACCTTGGGAGGGGGATGCCATGTACAGCCATCCAAGTGACTTGCAAACTTATTGGCATGACGCTCAAAGGAGTCTGCAGCCGGCATGACGTCCTGCCGTGCATGCATGCAGGCCATCCAGAACTTCATACTGTGTCTCAATGGCATCATGCCTTGCTGTCAGCCACAACCTCGGAGCTTGAGGCAGTGACACCCCCCCCCCAGATGTTTATGTTGAGCAGGGAACAAGTGCTGTCATGTGAGCAACCCACCGTTGCACAATTACAGGACTTGTTGTTAGGTACACGGCTGGCGCAGTTGCAGCGCCAATCCCAACCTCACAATGGAACGAGCCTGCGGCAGCTGCGGGCCCAAGAGACGGTACAAACCATCGGCTGCACTCATGTCAGCTGACGGGGATGTGCAGGCAAACAGTTTTCTATTCAAACTACTTCAAAAAGAACAGACAATTGGTGAAACATAGATCACACATGCTGAGCTGGCATGTTGCAGCCAGGTCATACTAATGTATGTACACTAATTTCATGCCATACAACCCGATTGTGACCCCCCATGCGTTCCACAATCATCGTGGTGCGCAGTCCCACACTGGCCCTGCACACACCCTAAACCCTCAACCCCACTGACACTGACATATTGCAGCCAGGTGACAACACTCAAATGCAAATGAATCTGTTCATGTCCGTTACAATCAAGCGTGCGTACAGCCCACCACTGGTGCATTGGCATTACACCAACACACTGTTTGAACCCACCACCGTACGGTTGATAGGCTGCATGCACGCCACAAGCACACCGCATAAAGTAGCCTCCTAAACAGGTCGCAATGACATGGTATTGGTTCATCAGTGCCACAACGAACCAAGGGATGGCGACACACATTCCAGTGTGCCCTGCATTGCATTCCAAGAGGCATCATGCCTCGGAGGCCACCATGGCATGGCAAATCATTGATGGCCAGCTGCCCTGGGCAGTTGACGTCTTCCGAATGAGTCCACTGTTGTGCCAGCATGCGTGCATGTGGCCTGGAGTTCAGTGCGTTTGTACATCCGGATATATTTGTTATGAAATTATCAAGTTGCTGCACCGTTAGCTTGGGGCTGAGCGTAGTTGTGTTGGCCCTTCATTTACATCCAGGTTGTACCGTAGTACCTGCAGCATGACAATAACAGCAAGCTTGTGACAAAGTGGTGTGGACAAAGATGTTTGACAGCTGCAGCCCAAGCACACAACGATATAAATCAGTCTGCCAGCAGCAGTAGCCTACTGCTGCGGCAGCAGTAGCAATGGTACAGTACATGTCACCTGTGTCATGCAACAAAAGGGCCAGTTCACCACGTCTGCACCTCAAGCCAACAATTGACAAGCCAACAATTGACCATCCAACTTCTCACACCCATGTGTATCCCTCACAACCTCAAGCTGCACTGGCCACCCATGGGTCGCTGAGTGCATGAGGCTCAGACAAGATCGTACCTGTCCCAGATGCAGCCGTTGGAGTTGCGCTGCTGGGCCCTGACTGGCCTGTCTCCAGTTGCAGCAGGAGGTAAGGGAGCAGCACACACCATTGTCTCTAAGCCCAGGCTGAAGAATTGGGGCAGGGGGGTGGGGCAGCACAGGCACACCGGGTTGGGAGGGGCTGTCCCGTCGAGGGTGCCAATCTGGATCAGCCCGGGCTGCAGAGCAAACACAGCGACAGCAGCAGCAGCAGCAGCAGCAGCAGCAGCAGCAGCAGCAGCAGCAGGCAGTGGCGCCAGGGAAAGAGATGAGCGCAACAGGCAATGTGTCAGGAGAGGGAGTATGATGTCAAAGTGAGGGCTGTGCATACAAACATGGTAGATGGCATCTGCTAGAGTGTGTCAACCCCGCCGCTCGTCGTCAACAGTCATGATCATGCCAGTTACAGCAGCATCATAGTCTCCAACCCACTGACTCAGCCGGAAAGATCCAAGTGCTGTTACTGCATCATATGTAACGCCCTGGCTGGCCATGCAGATGTATCCCTTGACTGCAGTGTGCATGCACGAGGTCCGACCTGGAGTCCAGCAGCAACCACTGGTTACTGTAACTGTTAACTGTTTAGTGTGACTGTTACTGTTAGAATGGTTCAGGCCGAGCCTCATCACCCCTTAGGGAGCCAACCAGGCACCCCGTAGGGAGCCATCAAACCACAGAGCGTTGAGCCCTGATCCGAGGCAACTCACTGTGCAAGGTTGCCTGGCGACGTCAAAGGCAGCACCTGCCATCACGCCGTTGGCGTCCACATACCTGCACAACACACGAGAGATCGCAGCCGTCAGAACTTGGTGGCTGGTCTTGTTAGCTGGCTGGAATAGCTGGCTGGAATAGCCTTTGAAATACAAACCAGCATCAACCCCAGCTCAACCCTGATCACCTACACCGCTTGCCCTAACTTAGGAAAGAATCCCAAACCCCTCTCAAATCCAACAACCCCACCCCAAGCTATAATAAACCCCAGACAGAAATCACTCACCACTTGCTCATCTTGAAGTAGCTGGTTGCGACAGCATTCTGGAACACTGGCAGGACGCCAGGCCCACGGGGGCAGTAGGTCTGGTCCCACAGAGGCAAAGTCCTGCTGCAGAAGTTGACCGAGCCACCTGTTATGCAACATCACAAGTAACATCAAGTCACTGTCACTGTGACAATAATGTCAAAAGACGCCACATAGGCAAAGTCCTGCTGCAGAAGTTGTCTGAGCCACCTGCAATGCCAAAAGACGTCAAGAGTGGTGTTGTTCAACAAAGCTCAATCTTCAATTTACTGTTACTGTTACATGGTTCAGTTTGCACGCCAGACGCACACTGTGGCACACTCTGGCAGACCATCATGAGGCTCAGCATCGGCTGAATCAAATGGAGCGCATCAACCACGCACATCCTGCATTTGCACCACACCCTCGACTGTCTCGCTGATCAGCAGCCTTGAAGGTTGCAGCCCATGACGAAGGTTGATGTGCTCATAAGTGTAGGTGCCTGGATGCAACTTGTGTTGGTGCACAACCTTTGTGCAACCCTAGCACCCCTGGTAACCACCACACTCAGGATGTCGCCAGCAGTCTGAAGGGCCTGAAGTAAACCCTAAACCGCAAAGCAGCCTGAAGGGCCTCAAGCCGCCCTAAACCCTAAAGCCCACACCCTTTGGTAAGCAACCACAGCGCCACACACCTGAGGTTGACAGCAGCCTGAAGGGCCTGAAGTCCGACTTGTGGCAGTTGGCAACCCTGAACCCCAACGAAGCTTGAAAGGCCTGAAGCCAACCCTAAACCCTCATAAACCCCACGTCACGTGTACAGGCTTACATGTAAGCAGCCACAGCACTACGCACCTGATGTTGACAGCAGCCTGAAGGGCCTGAAGTCGGCACCCACGCCCACGCCCACATCACAATCTCCATATATTTGCGGCCTGAGATGGAGCGGAGGACACAGGGGCGTGGTGAGAGAGGCAGCAAGCTGTACAAGAATGGCGCAACCTCCTGGGGTTGAAGCGGTGAGCGTTGTGCTGCAATTCCAACAGCCACGTTTCACAGACTTATCCTAGCGCATTCACAACACTGCCCATCCCATGCATGGCACCTAATCTGGCGGGTCATTGCAAAAAAGCCAACACAAAGGCCGAGGGATGCACTCACACTCCGGGTTGGTAGGTGCATGGGAAGTTGGCCCTAGCAGCGGGTCCCAGTGGGAAGGTGCCCACAAGCACCGACAAAATGTCCCTGGTGTCCTGACGGGCGTTGAACTCGACATCGGCTGGCAGGAAGCACATGAGCTGAGGTGGGGGTGGGGGGAGCTCAGGGCGGAACTGCATGACATAGATAGACAACAGCAGCATGACTTGATCAGACATTAGCAGCAAATGCTGCCAGCAGACATCGCATACTACAGCTGTCAGAAGGCCACTAGCAGCACAGCAATGATCTAGGGGTGGTCGGCTGTGGCTGAGCACATGCAGCACACACCAGTAGCAGGGCTGGGGCCGCCCCCTCCCACCAAGCCAACTCACAGCATCACCCACGTGCTCGCATGTGTTCCACAAGCTCCACGTAAACCCTAAACCTTGAACCCAGCAGCCTGACCCTACCTGGCAGATGCGTGGGTCGTCGGCTGTGGTGACAGACAGTATCTGGCGGGCCCAGTCAGGGTCGTACCTGCAATATGACAACAAAGTGAGGAATGAGTTCATGTAAGCATGGCATTTCACATCGCAGAGCGTCCAGTACAACACACGTTCAGCAACTAATACTGTACCAACGGGTTCTTTCACATTCTTCAAGGCTCATCAGGTCAGTCTTCAAGGCCTCATGGGTTCACTACGTCTCATCTTTCTCCCCTAAACATGAAGTATATATACAGTATATTGCGACATACCCTGTACATGAAGTTCATGGTGGTGCAACCCAAAGTTATGTCCCGACACCCCAAACAATGCTCCCTAAACATGAAGTTCATGGTGAAATGTCGGCCCACCTTGTAGGGGTCTGGTCCAGGCATCCGACACTGAAGCATGCTGTGCTGTGAGCTGTTAGGAGGTTAATCATGTCAAAGTTGGTCACACCGTTGGTCCAAAAGTATGAGATCTGGCGAGGGAATGGACAAAGCAACAGCAACAGCATACACATGTGTGAGATCTGGCGAGGGAATGGACAAACCAACAGCAACAGCATACACATGTGTACACAGGACAGCAAACAGAGCAGGGAGTCAGTGCATTGACTGCCTGGCGGGATGCGGCAGCGTGAGTGCGGGCTGATCTGGTGAGGTAGGGAGGTATCCACACACCAGCAGCAACATACCCAGCACACCACTGCCAGTTTGGGCACACAGTACTACTGAAATTTGAATCTGAAATCTGAAATCTGAGGTTTGATGCACCTCCCTGGCAGGGCGGGACAAGACAACTCACGGTGTGGTGCAGGGGCTCTGTGGGTGCTGGCAGGCGCTCAGGGGCATCAAACACAAGGCTAGCCAGCCAGCCAAGGGCTCATGACGGAGCAGCTAGGGCCTTCTTGATGCTCTACTACCCCAGTCTAACAGGTCAAGGTATCCCCTTAAGTAAGAGGGGCAGTCAAAATCACCCACCAAACTAGGCGTCATATTCTGCAGTATCGTGAATACTATGAGTGACTCACAGTGTGGTGCAGGGGCTCTGTGGGTGCTGGCAGGCGCTCAGGGGCATCAAACACAAGGCTGTCAGGCCGCCCTGGCTGGAACTCTGTGTGAGGGCCGCCACACTTTGCAACCGCAATCATGCCAGCGTACACGATGATGTCGGCGAGGGAGACGGAGGCGAGGCGGGTGGCAGGGGGCTCGTCGATCTCTGTCTCAAGCTTGATCTGGTAGAAGAATGCCTGTGGACGCAGCAGCAGCAGCAGCAGCAGCAGCAGCAGCAGCAGCAGCAGCAGCAGCAGCAGCAGCAGCAGCAGCAGCAGCAGCAGCAGCAGCAGCAGCAGCAGCAGCAGCAGCAGCAGCAGCAGCAGCAGCAGCAGCAGCAGCAGCAGCAGCAGCAGCAGCAGCAACAGCAGCAGCAACAGCAGCAGCAGCAGCAGCAGCAGCAGTAGTATGTCAGATGGGGCTCATCCATCTCTGTCTCAAGCTTGATCTGGTAGAAGAACGCCTGTGGACGCAGCAGCAGCAGCAGCAGCAGCAGTATGTCAGGTGGGGTTCGTCGATCTCTGTCTCCAGCTTGATCTGGTAGAAGAACGCCTGTGGACGCAGCAGCAGCAGCAGCGGCAGCAGCAGCAGCAGCAGTATGTCAGGTGGGGGCTCGTCGATCTCTGTCTCAAGCTTGATTTGGTAGAAGAAGGCCTGTGGACGCACCACCAGCAGCAGCAGCAGCAACAGCAGCAGCAGCAGCAGCAGCAGCAGCAGCAGCAGCAGCAGCAGCAGCAGCAGCAGCAGCAGCAGCAGCAGCAGCAGCAGCAGCAGCTGAGTTGAGGGTATGTAGCAAGGAGTCCTTGACTCGCTGAGAGTCTGTTCAATTCCTGTTGAGTAAAGATTGTAGCCGAGACGCCTACGCGCCGCCAGCGGCGGTTCAATCCCTCCCTCATTGGTTGCATGTGGGGTGCCTACACACATCAGTTGTCATCCCCCAGTGCTGTCTGGTGGCATGCGCGTCAACACGAATCGCTTTAACTCCTTCAAGAAGGGATGGCATCCCTTCAGCTAAATGCACTTACCAGGGCGTTGGCAAACCCAGTGTTCTCCTGGCGGCTGAAGTTGGGGTCTTGACCATACAGCACCAAGCCAGGATACCTACAAACACAGAAAGTATTATCAGAAATCAGAAGAAACAGTATCATGAGGGTTGTAAGTACCATGGAAGACTGACAAGCACGTGAGTCACAGTCACAGAAACACTTGCTGCTCGTCACTATCACAAGATACACATTGCAGCAGCCTTACTTGGCCTCCACGCTTGCAAAAGCAGTCTCTGGAAGGAATGTCCAGGAACATCTAGCCAGGTCAATAGCTGCCTTAATGCCGTTCATACAGGAATTGAAATCACATTATACACACTGCAGCAGCCTTACTTGGCCTCCACACTTGCGAACGCGGTCTCTGGCAGGAAGTTGCCGGTAGCCAGGTCGATCGCTGCCTCGATGCCGTTCACACAGGAAGGGGGGCCGGCAGGGCATGGAGCCAACTCCCAACGAAGGGAGCCGTTGCAGCCAAAGCGGGGCCGGCCGGTGTCACCCACACTCCCGGTGTTGCCAACATCAAAGGTACCGCAGCTGTGGGGGTGACAGCAGAAGCAGGGGGGCAGGCGAAGGGCTTACAGGGTTTAGCACTGGCACTAGGTCACAGGATGGTTGAGGATGGGGGGCGGCTGCTTCGGTTTCGTACATGCGTTTTGTTGCCAGGTGTGAGTTATGCTGTGTGCTGGCTGGAAGCTGGCAAGGTTTGCATGTGGGCGCATTCACTGAAACATCCTTGTAATGCTGTCTGTTGTGGACCTGTGGCATGATTGCCCAGCAAATTGGTGTGTAACGGGTCACAGCTGCGGCAGCTAAAGGCTGAGCAGTGCAGGCATGCCTCTGTGTGTTGCACATATGGGGTACATGCGAGTCACATGCAAGCAATTCGATCACACCCGTGCTGTGTCAGTCAGCCAACTGCAGGGGTGCTGGCAGCCGATGCAACTCACTCATGGAAAGGCATGCGGATCTGCAACCACCAGGAAGCAGCAGCAGCAGCAGCACCATCAGCAGCATCAGCATCAGCACCACCAACAGCAGCAGCAGCAGCAGCAGCAGGAGCTTGTTGTTCACTGTGGCAGCACTGTCAAAGTCCAAGGCCGAAACTGCTGGCAAAGCTGCTACATTATCACTGCACCTTGATGCAGCAACAACACCCCTCTCTGTGACAAGGGTAACGCAGTGTATCCCACACATCAACTGCCAGCGAAGTAAGGTACTCACAAATTGCCTTGCAAACCTCCCGCAGGTCACTTGGGGACCAAACAGGCGCTGGGTGGCCAGTGCTGGGGGGACGGTCCTGCCTGTGGCATCTGCAAAATCGTTGTCCCACCTTTCCAGGAAAGTGTAGATCTTGGAACCTGCAGGGCATAGAGTCAAGGGGTCAAGGGGTCAAGGTTGCTTAGGTGTCACAGGACCCAGCATACATGTGTGTACAGTCAGCGACGTCGCACCTGCATGTCACTGCAATCTTGATTATGTTTGTCGATGAGGATGACGAGAAGACTTTGAATTTGACGAAAGAAACGTGACGAAAGCAACGGCAAGAAGTGCTATCGGCCTAGCTCACCTATCTTACGCCAGGCCAGCCTGTCTGCTACTGGGATAACTGCTGGGTCATTGGACAGGAGCCACTCGGTCACTGGAGGCTGCCATACGAACTCATACGGAATCAAAGGGTTTAAATCGACGATCGCAGCGGATTGCTGCACCAACAGGCACGATGCCAGCACCAGCAGCAGACCCAGCACGCGGCCCATCCTGCCGAACAGCAGCAGAAGCACACAACAAATGAGTTTCAGTCAATCGGTTTTTCTATCTTACTGGAGTAAGACTGTTTATCTTGTTCATCAGCGCTCACCTGTTGATAACCAGTGAACGTTGGTAGAGTTGGCGCCGAAACAACCACCTGCAAGACCGATTACTTCCTAACTGCAAGTCGTGAAGCCAATACGTACAGTCACGATGATGGAAATTGTTCAGTCGAAGTCAAGGCTGCTGTAGTGAACCTATATAGCACAAAGCGGCTGCAGCTGCCTTTGACTCGGAGCCGCCCAGGTCCTGCGGTACTCATTCGTCCAAGTGAATGAAACGCAGGTTGAGTACGTACGCAAAAGAAAACAAACTGCATGAAGGTATCTGCTGTTGCACGTCAAGTTGCTGGCTATTGCAACTGCGGGGCGTGTCAACCATCTTGCATGCGCGACAAAACGCCGCAAACGGCCAACTCGGGTCGAAAAAACGACACCCCTAAAAACACACCAGGCACTGCTGCAGCAGATAATCGTTCGGCCCATCAATTGTGCACCCCTGTGGTTTGCAATAGTGCTGTACCTGCAAACACTCAACAACTGTAGCCATGAAGCTCAAATTGGTGATGCCAGCCATGGACTCAGATCGCACAAAGAAAGACAGAGAATCAATCACACTTCACAGATACCCATGCTTATGCACTGGTCCTCAACCTGTGCTGCACCCCCTCACAAGGGATCATGCACGGCCCCTGTAGCTCTCAAAATTCCGCCACTGCCTGCTGACTTTCCTGCCAGCTGCTGCAACGCCATCTCAATATCAGACACTGCATGCAGCCGCAGCCGCTTCCGCACTAGCCCCGATAACACTGCCGTTGTTATAAACAGCTCTGCTAGCAGCGCATTCACTACTAGCACTAACAAAGAAAAGGAGAGAAGTCCAGGAGAGAAGTCCAGGAGAGAGCCGGCAATCATGGCAGTCCACAGCACGGCCAGGGTGACATCCCAGCCAAAATCGCAGTGGTAGGATGTGCAGGAGGGTGCTGCTGGTGGCCCCCTGCAACTGCGGGCACGCTCTCGTGGGGAGGCTGTCTTGACTAGGAAGGTGGTCGCGAGCACCAGACCTGCATTGTGTGAGGCATCAGCGCATCATGCAAGCTCAGAAAACTGCACGTTTCGTGACTCAAGAACCTAGAGCGACCATTCACGCCGTGTGATCATTCATGCGGATAATGATGCGCCCTCTGTGCTGGCGATGCTCAGGGTACATTATTGGGGGGGGGGGGGTACAGTGGATACTTTCATCATGGATTCCTGTGCGCAGCTCAGGCGTGTGGGTCCCACAGCAAAAACTTCAGGCAGGGGCTCAATGCCTATGAGACACTAGTTATCATGCCATGATCGGATATTGGGTATCAAACAACAGCACCTACTTGTGAGGCTGAGCAGCAGCAGCAGGCAAGGGATGACGATAGTGACAACCTGAGGCAGCCAGCAATGCACCACCAGCAGTAGCAGTAAGTAAACAAGTAACAACGCCTATGGTGAACCACTGGCGTAAAGTTAAGGCTGAGAGGGGTGTGCATGTGTAGCATGCTAGACTACCGGTACCACACCCCCCACCTGACCCCTCCAGCCCGAGGGCATGGAGGGGGTAGCAGTAGCACACATCAGGCTGGTTTGGTGATGCTTGGTGATGCATCTACTGCCGTGGGCTTGCACACCATACATGGTGATGAAGAAAGTTACGGTCTGTGCAGCTACAGCATATTTCAGCTTGGATCCAAAGCTGGCTCTTGGATTAGATGGACACTGCCCTTGTCAATCACAGTACTGGCAGTGCGGGAAAAGCATCTACGAACCAATAATGGCAGCAATGGATCTGCAGCCTTGCTGACTGTCACTTACTGCGTCAAATTGAAAGTGAGCGAGGAGGGAAAACACTGCCAGCACCAGCATCATGCAGGAAATGGCGATCTGCATGCATGGAGAGGTGTTAGAGGCGAGAGTGGGTGAAAGACAGCATTCTCTTTTTGGGGGTGGTAGACTAGTAGTCTCCTAGTAGTCTACTAGTAGTCTAGTAGTCTCAAACAGTACTGCTTGGATGTGCTGATGCGTTTTTTGGATCTTCACGAGCGTGCACACTGCTGGGGTGGATGATTTTGCAGAGAGGGGCTTGCACAGCATCAGGTGTGGGTGGGTGGAAGGTCCCACTGCTGTAAGTGCTGTTGTGCAGCTGCAGCAGGGTACTACAGGCACGACTGCATGTGTCACCTTTGTATCATGGTTTTACACGTGAAGGTAACTTACGTAATCATGCTGCTTCTGCTGGTGCCCACCTGTTGTGCCCGCATCACCATGAGTGCTGGGTGAAGGGCAGCAGCTGCTGGTGCTGACACAGCTGTGCTGGGCAGAGCTATGCGCGACATGGCAGCAGCTGATGGTTCTAACTACAACTGGCTGCCCTATATGTTGCTTTCACAGACGCAGGACAGACCTGCTTGTTGCTGCTTTGGGATCAGGATTGCTATAGCAGAAGGTATGGCAACGACAAGGGTGTGCGACAGTAGCCCAGTCTGATGCATAAAGTGGTTACGTCTGATTAGTTTCAAAGAACATCTGGTTGCTTTTCAGACCACTGCTGACAAGGACCTTGCAAGGGCGGGACCTTCGAGTGGGTTTCAACAATTACGCACACGCGTCGCTTGCAAGTTCAAGAAAAACTTTCAATCAACTTGTTCAATGTGACAAAATTACCTTACTGCTGTGTTCACCCGGCTCTGCTGACAGTCTGAGGTGGGCAGCTCATCTCAAGCTCAACATCTTCTCCCAACAACTAAAATCGTTTTCTTAGACTAATTCTTTTGATTGAATCATTCAGGAAGCCGGCAGGCTGACAGTTGCAGGCCTGATCACTGCCAGGCTGGGGTGATTCCGCCAGGCCTGCTGGGAGTCCCAGCCTGCTCGTTCTCAAGCACCTTGCGTAGTGCTGACATGCCCACAATGTGTCTCACACGCCCACACGGCCCCCAACACGTCAATAGCCCCTCAATGCAAAGGAAAACCCCAGCGCATGTACAGCAGTCCTGAAACCTCTCAACTCGAGAGGTTTAGGGGTGACCCCTAAAGCAGCCAAGGAGGATCTGCCTGCCAGCCTGCCCAGCCGCACAGTCTGTCACCCTCATGCAAAACAATATGCGACTGCACACCCTCCAGACCCTTTGGTCAGCCTATGAGGGTTTGCCCCAGGCATGTGCAGGCCAGCCTGCAGAGTCTGTTAGACTCAACAAATCCAATCAAATCAAAGTTACACCTGTAGCTATGAAGCTCAAGAGCTCATGCCAGCCACTCACACAACACACTACACGGCTGCACTGCACTGCCTCTCAGGTGACCTTCTTATCCCTGCTCCCACAAGCAGCAAAGGAGGGTCATGTCGGACATGACTTGCTGCTGCTTTTGTGTGCAGCCTCATCACAGTGTCAAGCAGGCCCCTGCATCAAGCGAGTCCCCCATCCCCTCTTGAGCCTGGGGGCATGAAAGCGAGGTTTTAGGTTTAGGGGTTTAGGGTATAACCCCTAAACCCCAAACTGCAAATCCAGCTGCAGTGCTGTCACAAATGCTGTCACCAATGCTGTCACTAATGCTGTCAACGTCAAACATATCGTATCGCCTCCTAGTGATGCAGCTGCTGCTGCTGCTGCTGCTGCTTGGCACACACATGCACCACCACTTCTAGCATTCTTTGAGACTGTGCCCGAAGTCACCCAAAGCAATACAGTACAGTACAGTACAGTAATTGGGGACAGAGTCCCAACCTCGGCACTTGCCAGCGAGCCAGGGGCTCATGAGGGTGCCCGAAGGGCCAATACCAAACCCAACAGATGACTCAAAGACCTACTTGCTGTGCCCCACACTCTGAAATCGTTTTTGCATCTCAGCAGCTGTTGGCCAGCCTGGCCAGAGTTCGGGCTGGCAGCTGCTGTACAAGAGGTGCTGGGAGATCACTTCCAGACGCCGCCGCTGCTGCTGCTGCTGCTGCTGCTGCTGGGCACACTCCCAGCACTGCTGCCACCAGTAACTCAGCTGTCTGCGCTGCTCTTGGGGCAGACGCGCCTGCTCAAATCCAACTGCTTGGTGACGCCACTGCTTGCTTACGCCACTGCATGCTTGCTGGGCGGGTTGGCGATGCTACCTCCCTTCCGACCTCAACGCTTCTACTTCTGCTCTGAGTTCAATGCTTGATGGGTGGCTTGGTGAAGCCTCGTCCTTGGGGCTTGCTTCTGAGCTGAACCTAATGCTGTTGTTAACCCCGGCTGGTGACCAGGTTTAGTGATGCCTCTCCTTGCGGTTTTGCTGCTACGCTGAGCCTACTGCTGGCCCAAGCCTTTCGGACGCAATGAAGCGTCCTCCCTGCGGCTGTGCTTCTGTGCTGACCTACTGCCGCAGTCAAACCCTGCTAGTGTCCAGGATTTGGTGAAGCGTCTCCTTGCGGTTTTGTTGCTGTACTAAGCCTACTGCTGGCTGGGGTGGTGTAGTGAAGCATCAGCATGCGACATGATGGTCAGTCCTGCTTCTTCACTTCCTGCGCAGGGGCATCACGGCAATGGAGCAGTGGCAAGTAGAGTGGTGGGTAGCCAAATAACTGTTATCTGTGTAATGAAAGGGTGCTGCTGCTGCTGCTGCTGCTGCTGCTGCTGCTGCTTGCGCCTGTGGTGACTTCAGAACACCTGTGGTGACTCCCCTCCTCCTTCCACTCCCACAGTGCATATGCCCCCTCACCCTCCGAGACTGGAGGCAAGCTGATCAGGTGAAAGATTTCCTTTTATTACTGACGATTGAATACGTTTTCACTGTGCGCCCCCACGCACTTATACCCAACTTCGGATGTCACATCCTTGGATGGTTGATGCATTGGCTGGATGCACTCCCTGTGTCTACACACAACACACACTCACCCCCCAGTCCCAGTCTTCCTCCACATCCAGCAGACTCTATAGAGGCACAACCTGCACATCACTCATGGACCCAGTACTGCTGCTGCTGCTGCCGCTGCCGCTGCTGCTGCTGCTGCTGATTCCATGCTTGCCGTGCCGTCCACCTGACACACCCTTGCCGCCACTGCTGCTGCTGTCTGTGCCAGTGGTGGTGGACAGGCCCATCATGGCCCCAGAACCACCTACTGCTGCTGCTGCTGCTGCTGATGTTGATGAGTCAATGAGGTCTGTGAGGTGTGTGGCTGAGCCATGGCGGCTGTAGCCGCCGCGCAGCAGCAGCGACGGCTGCTTGCTGCGCTGCCTCACAAGCCGCCGCTGGGCGACCGCCGCGGCTGCAGCCGTCGCTGCTGCTGCTGCTGTTGTGCTGCTGTTGGTGTCACCTCCGCCAGAGGTCTTGCATTTCAGGCGCGCCGCCGCCGCTGCTGCTGCTGAAAAGTGAGGGTGGCGTCTGGGAGTTGGCGGGTATGTAGTGACGTGATGGGGTGGTGTAGCAACCGGAGACTGAGCCTGAACGGGGAGAGAGCCCCTGCAGCTGCTGCTGCTGTTGTGTGTATTGTTCATCATACTCGCCCTCCCAGGCAATCCCAGGGCCTCCATGGAATGTGCCAGTGGCCTGTGAGTAGTGCCA
>VIIQ02000021.1:0-75171 GCA_007449985.2 Desmodesmus armatus
GGGCTGTGCAGCCCTCAGGCCTGCAGCCTTGTAGCTGCCCGCCCCTCCATCCTTACAGCAGCAGCAGGGCAGTGCGGGGCTCGTGGGGGGCGGCAAACATGCTGACTCTTCACACCCCTCCTCCCTGGTTTGCTGCGCTCGGCAAGGCCTTCCACTGTAGTGTATTGTGTACCATCCTCACTGTCCCGCTTTTGTGTCTTTCCGTCGCTTCCTTCTGCCTTCTCCTCGTGCTTGTTTGTGCAGAGTTGACTGGGTTGTGCAGTCCTCAGGCTTGCAGCCTTGTAGCTGCCGGTCCATCTATACTGACACGCAGCAGTAAAGCTGTGCGGGCTCATGGCGGGCGCTGTCCCCCTGGCGCCTCTCCTTACTCAAAGCCCTCAAATATGTGATTTATCCTTCTGAATGTTCCCTTGTCCTTCTGTTCTTCTTGCTTCTGTTCCTGGTTTGCAGAGTTGACAGGGCTGTGCAGTCCCCAGGCCTGCAGTCTGGTAGCTGCCGGCCCTCCCTTCTCACACGGAGCAGTAAAGCTGTGCGGGGGTCATGGCGGGCGCTGTCACCCTGGCGCCTACCTCACGCCTTGAAAGTGCGGCTGATTGAAGAGCACCCGCTGTGTTGCGGCTGTCTTCACAAGAGCTGCATGGCAGGTGAGGATGTCATTTTGGGGCAGGGGGTGGGGGGGGGTGAATTGGGAGGGGCTGCGCTGTCATCCTGGCGTCTGCCCCATGCCATGAAGGTGCGGCTGATTGAAGAGCACCCGCTGCTGCTGAGGCTGTCGTCACAGGAGCTGCATGGCAGGTGCGCAGGTTCCCCGGGGGCGCGGCGGGTGGGGGGGGGGGTGGGGGGGGGGGTGTCTTTGAAGGTGGGTGGGGGTCGGGTTCTTTGCAGGAGCTGTACGGTTTTGTGCTTGTCAGCTGAGGAGGGGAGTGTTTGTGGATGGTGGTATGGGTGGCGTACACAGAAGGTAAGAGGGGGGGGGGTGTCGCCCTAGCTGCTACCTCATGCCATGAAGGTACGTTTTTTTTAGGAGCACCCGCTGCTGCTCAGGCTGTCGTCAAAGGAGCTGCACGGGAGGTGAGCTGGTTCCTGGGGGGGTGTTGTGGTGGTGGTGGTGGGGGGGGGGGGAGGGGTAGCACAAGAGGGGCAGAGGGGGGTGCTGTCACCCTGGCGTCTGCCCCATGCCATGAAGGTGCGGCTGATTGAAGAGCACCCGCTGCTGCTGAGCTGTCTTCCAGGAGCTGCACGGGAGGTGAGCAGGCTTTTGGAGTTCAGAATGTGTTTTGGAGCATGGGTGTGCTTGGTTTTTTGGCAAGGTAGAAGGGTGGGTGGGTGGGTTGGGGGGAGAGGTGTGGTGGGTTGTGCCCCTGCCTTTAAGGTTCAGTGGTTGAGGAGCACCCGCTTCTGCTGCGGCTGTCATCACAGGAGCTTCATGTGCGGGCGAGCTTGCCCAGCTCACCTGCCATGAAGCTCCTATGACGGCAGCTCAGCAGCAGCGGTGCTCCTCAACCACTGAACCTTCAGCAAATTGAGTGACCGCCAGGAAGCCAGCCCCCCCCCCCCCCCCTCATGCACACCACCACCACCACCACCACCACCACCCCACCACCACCCTCCCCACCCCCAAACCCACCCCTCCTCAAGCTCACCTCAAGCTCACCTGCCATGAAGCTCCTATGACGGCAGCCTCAGCAGGCCCATATGCTCCTGAACCACTACACCTTCAGCGAATCGAGCGACCGCCAGGGAGACAGCCCCCCCCCCCCCCTCATGCACACCACCACCACCACCACCACCACCACCACCACCACCAACCCACCCCTGCTCAACAAGCAAGCTCACCTCCATGCAGTTCCTGTGATGGCAGCCTCAGCAGCAGCGGGTGCTGCTATCCCACACACGCGTGTGTGTAGACACCAAGCTTGATGTATGTTTGTGTGTGTGGGGGGGGGGTGTTTTGGGGCATGCATGTGCTTTGTTAGTAGTAGTGTTGGTGGTGATGGTGGCGGGGCGGGGGTATGAAGGTATAGTGTGCTGCAGCGTAAGGAGGGGCTCCCTTCACCCACATCAACCTAGCACTCTCTGCCCCGCCGTGGAGAAGGGGGGGGGGTCACATGTGTCAACACACAGGCCAGAGCACAGTTCAGCGGTGACGGTATCCCCAATTGAAACACGCCCCTTCCTTTCACCCTCCAGCACATGCAGGTCCCGTTGGTTGCGCTCGCTGATGCTGTACAACGACTGACCTTCACTGCTCCCTGGTGCATGTCTCTCCACTCATCACATTCATATGTATGCATTCAATCACTCCCATGTGATGCAGACGGACGCCCGGCACTTGAGTGTTGCACCTTGCTCAGACACTCTCCTTCCCTCATTACCGCCCCCCCCCCCCCTTTGTTCATATGCAGGTCCCGTTGGCTGCGCTCCCTGATGCTGCGCAACGGCAAGTTCCACAGTGCCCTGCGCAGCCTCTTCCCCAGCAACCTGGGGCGCTGTTGCTGCACCTGCAGCTGCATGGCCACGATTGGAGTATTTGCTGCAGGTGTGAGGGGGGACTTTGCTGGGTGCGCCTGGGGGGGGGGGCTTTTGCAGGAGTGCAGGAGGAAGGATGATGTAGCGGCAGGGGAGACGGAGGTGTTGGTCAGCTGGAGTGGGGGGGGGGGGGCGGCTGTTGCAGCTGCCGGCTGCATGGCCACGGCTGGAGTACCTCCTGCAGGTGGGTGTGTGTGTGTCGGGGGGGGGGGTGCTGGGAGGATTCACAAGAGTGAACCAGGCTGGATCATGTAGCAGCAGGGGGAGGGACGTTGGCGAATTGGAATGCCTGCTGCATGTAGAGAAGGAGGATTCACAAGAGTGAACCAGGCTGGATCATGTAGCAGCAGGGGGAGGGGGACGTTGGCGAATTGGAATGCCTGCTGCATGTAGAGAAGGGGGGGGGGCTGCACCTGCCGGCTGCATGGCCTCGACTGGAGTACCTCCTGCAGTGTGTTAGTTGGGGCGGGGATGGGGTGTGGTCCGGGATGGGGTGTGGGGTGGGTGGGGTGGGTGAGGTCTGGGAGCTCTGCAACTAGAGAGGGAGGGGAATATCTTGTCATCTTGTGTGTGGTGTGTGTGTGGGGGGGGGGGGGGTAGCATTTGCAGGTCTGAAGGAACACGGCTGATGTAGGGGACAAGAGAACAGGTGTTGGGCACTGACTTGGCAAACGGAGTGCATGCTGCATTCGAGGGGGGGGGGGTGATGCCCCATGTTTGCAACATTGTGCACATCCATCTGTTTATTCATGATTTTTACTTCCCCTCAACCCGATGGAACAATCTTGCAGTGAATGAGTGCTAGTGAATTGGCACAAAAGCCCACTGGGAGTAAGGGGAGGTATCGACCCCTGACGTGGTAGACCGCATCGGTTTATATGGGCGACCTGCTAGCCCGCATCCATCAACTGGGTTGCGTGCACATCTACCAGAGTTGGCAGTACATCAAACAGTATCGTCATTCAGGGTTTAGCAGGCGCCCGGGGCCTCTTGTAACAAATCACACACACAGCACCGATTTGCCAGGGGCGCAGTTTTGTGCTGCCAACCTTGGACATGTTTGCAGGCCGGTTTTTGGTTTTGCAGCCCGTAGAATGCAGCTCCGAGGAATGCCCAACATGCGCAGATTGATTTGTGCGGGATTAAATACAGTTCTAGGCTTGCTCAGGTCGGGTGAGCCGTTTCCCCGTTGTTCCGTGACAATTTCGCTGGACCGTGGCAACTGAGCTGCTTATGATGTAAAACGTGTATTGTTGTTGCAAGATCATGACTTCCCCGTGATTGGGATCACAGGTGTGAGATTCATCATTTTATGAACACGGGCCCTCCGGGGTCCTGAACGTGAGCGATATATTATGTTGAGCGCAAAGCAATAGCTTACAGCAGTACGACGGCCGCATCGCAGGCACAGAACGCCAGTTCGGACAAAACGGTTGGCAACAGCAGCAGAGAACGGGCGCGTTTCTGCTGGTGGAAAGCGCAATATACTGCTGTGATTCCTGAAACCCCACTGAGGGCAGGTGGGCAGTAAAATCGACAGCACGCTCAGTCACGTGCAGACAGGGTAGTCACCAGCACAGTGTGCGGCAGGTTGGTCACCAGCATGATTTCGCGAACAAGAGAGACGTGAACATGATCTTGCTAATCATTGGTTTATCTTTAGACATTTGCTGCGAATTGAACGCGAAGGATGTTTTCTGCTGGTCGTTGCAAGATCATGACTCTCCTGTCTTAGACATCACAGGTGTGAGATTCATCATTTTATGAACACGGGCCCTCCGGGGTCCTGAACGTGAGCGATATAATATGTTGAGCGCAAAGCAATAGCTTACAGCAGTACGACGACCGCATCGCAGGCACAGAACGCCAGTTCGGGCAAAACGGTTGGCAACAGCAGCAGAGAACGGGCGCGTTTCTGCTGGTGGAAAGCGCAATATACTGCTGTGATTCCTGAAAACCCTACTGAGGACAGGTGGGCAGTAAAATCGACAGCACGCTCAGTCACGTGCAGACAGGTTAGTCACCAGCTCAGTGTGCGGCAGGTTGTCACCAGCACAATTTCGCGAGCAAGAGAGACGTGAACATGATCTTGCTAATCATTGGTTTGTATTTAATGTATGGCGCCGTCAGGCCGCGTATTTTTCGACCATTTCCGCACATTTGCTCGGCGACGTGATGGGGCAGTCATGAAAAGCGCAATGTTAGATGCTATAATTCGTCATATGGGGTTGTTTTCAGTTGGGCTCTACTGCACAGTACAGCCTCCCCTTTGCTGTGTGTATTGGTGGGGGGGGGGAGCAGGCGACACAGATTTGGCAATGTTGGCCTGGTCACTAGGTCCCAACTGGGCTCTGCAACATGCTTGGTGCTGCCCCTGCTGCCTGCTCCAGCCCACCTCCTGCTGCTGCTGCGGTTTGTGCCGACGACCCCTTACCTTGCTACTTGCAGCCCTTGTGCACAAGAGTCACTTGTAGCTAGGTGCCTGTGTGCTGCAAAGTTACATCCTCCTCCCTTGCCTGCCTCTGCTTGTCTGGTGTTGCCTCATGAGCCCTTGGCTCGCTGGCTTGTGCTGAGGTTTGAGAAAACCCGCTCCCACAATTACTGTACCGTACTGTACTTTTGTCGTCGCAGAGTGGGCGAGAGGGTTCCCTCAACAGCAGCAGCAGCAGGAAGTTGACGCGGCTGGTGGAGTGCAGCGAGTCGCAGTTCTGTGCCCGCTTCCTGACTACAAACAGTGGAGGAGCTGGCTCAACGGGGAGGACAAGGTGAGTGGGTGTGTGGTGGTGTGCCGCGTACGGGCTTGGGGGGGGGGGGGAAGGGGGGGGGGGTAAAGTGCATTTCCAATTTGCGTGCCTGTGCCACACCAAGCTTGCAGACACAATGCATGTGCTATTCACAAGTATTTACAAGAATGCAGCTTGTCATCACATGACATCCCTCACCGTGTAAACACATGCATTCCACCCTGCTGCTTTTTCCTTGGTTGTGCAGGCTGTCGAGGCACCATGGCGTGTGGAGCGGCAAAAGGTGCAGCTTGAGCGGCAGGAGCGCAAGCAGCGCCGGCAGCAGACCCGCTTCCGCTCAACTCTGCGCAGACCATTCCAGCAGGCGCAGCAGCCGAAGCGGTGGCAGCAGTGACGGCAGCAGTGGCAGCAGCGTAGCGTGGCGTCAGAGGGCGCATGGGGCACGGTGACAGTGCCTGTGGGGAGGCTGAAGGCACAGCGGCCTGTCAGGCTGTCTGCAGCCCTCATCAACGCAAGCAGCAAGGCCCGCAGCAGCAGCAGCAGCAGCAGTGGTGATGGTGCTGACAACAGCAGCAGCAGTAATGCTGGCAGCAGTGGTGATGGTGCTGCGTGCAGCAGTGGTGCCAGTTGAGTGAGCATCTTCATGATTCCGCTGTGGTTGTGGTGAAGTGCGAGTGCGGAGTGTTGCGGGTGATTGACAGGGCTATATGGCCACCATCAGTCCTGTGCGTGGTGTAGTTTCACAAGGTTGTGTTTGTGGCCCCGCGGTCCGTGTGGCTCAGGACGGCAGTGGGGTCCCGTTGTGTCGTCTGCTTCTTCGAGAAGCAGCAGTGCACAGGGCGCCTGACAAAGGCCAGGCAGACTCAAGCCATTCTGGTTTGTGCACCCTGTGCAGCTCAGTGCCGGGAGCTGAATGTCAGTACCGCTCCACAGCGCGGATTTGTACTGGTGTTACTTAGCTGGATATTAAAAACAAACAACTGACGAGTTTCCATAAGTTCACTAACTGCACTGGTTAAGCTAATGCACCAGTGATGCAATGAGCCAACAGAACAGCAGAGAAGTTGTGAAATACGACGTGGCAAGGGTCTGTCATTAGGCTGATTTTGATGCTCCCTGAGGAGGCACAGGGCTCAACACTGCTGTTTTCTGACATATGCCAACACACCACCTAGCATTGACTCAATGTGACAGTGTTGTATAGCGCTAGACAGTGTTGTATAGCGCTAGACAGTGTTGTATAGCTGCCGCTCGAACCGGGTGGTGCTAGGCACACCATGGGTAAAAATGCTACTGAAATTGACGGCTGGCTTGCTGGGTGATCTTGATCGCCCTCACACCTGACCTGAGAAACTGGGGTACTACAGGCCCTTCGGGGCACCCTCATGAGCCCCTGGCTCGCTGGCAAGTGCCGAGGTTGGGACTCTGTCCCCAATTGCTGCACTGTACTGTACTGTACTGTACTGTACTGTACTGTACTGCACTGTACTTTATAACAGCAGCAGAGCGTAGCATTATGCTGGAAGTAAAAGGGCGACAGCATGCTGGGTGTTGATGAGAGCAGATAAGGCTTTGTCATGATGAACATTGCGGCAGGACAGAACCAATTGCATCAATTCAGCATGTTCCATCAATAGCAGCAAATCCCAGAGCTCTGGCAGAGCTATGCTTGCAACAGCAGGGCAACAGCGATGGTGTGTGTGGTGGGTGGGGGGGGGGACACCCAGCCGCACTGATGTGATACTATCAGCACGGCAGCAGCACTATGCAGGCAGGTCACCCAGTCATTGAAGGGCAGCAGCGTTGCGCTGGAAGCTAGCAGACAGCAACACCGTGCTCAAGGTGGCACCAGCAGGAAAAGTGGCGCTAACGGCACAACATCAGTTGCTTCATTTGCCATCTACCCTGTGCTGACAGCAGCAGAACAGTAGTGTCAACTTGTGCTGACAGCAGCAGAACAGTAGTGCCAACTTGTGCTGACAGCAGCAGAACAGTAGTGCCAACCTGTGCTGACAGCAGCAAGACAGTAGTGCCAACCTGTGCTGACCGCTGTGCTCACAGCAGCAGAAGAATAGTGCCAACTTGTGCTGACAGCAGCAGAACAGCAGTGCCAACCTGTGCTGACAACAGCAGAACAGTAGTGCCAACCTGTGCTGACCGCCGTGCTGACAGCAGCAAGGCAGTTGAGCCCGTCTGTGCTGACCCCCGTGCTGACAACAACAAGACAGTAGTGCCCGCCTGTGCTGACCGCCGTGCTGACAGCAGCTGGACAGTAGTGCCAGCCTGTGCTGACAGCCGTGCTGACAGCAGCTGGACAGTAGTGCCAGCCTGTGCTGACAGCCGTGCTGACAACAGCAGAACAGTAGTGCCAACCTGTGCTGACCGCCGTGCTGATAGCAGCAAGGCAATTGAGCCCGTCTGTGCTGACCGCCGTGCTGACAACAACAAGACAGTAGTGCCCGCCTGTGCTGACCGCCGTGCTGACAGCAGCTGGACAGTAGTGCCAGCCTGTGCTGACAGCCGTGCTGACAGCAGCTGGACAGTAGTGCCAGCCTGTGCTGACCGCCATGCCGACAGCAGCTGGACAGTAGTGCCAGCCTGTGCTGACAGCAGCATGACGGTAGTGTTGTGCCAGTAGTAGCAGAGAACCAGCACGATGCTTGCAGCAGACGAGCAGTAACACTGTTATGAAAGCAGTACGGCAGCAACGGAAAAACAATAATAAACAATAAAAGCAATGTATCAGCAGCACCATGCCAGCAGCAGCAGAGGCCATCTGCTGCATCACTTTCATAGCAGCAGCAACCGGAAGTTCCGGGGACTGCCGGTCGGCGGCGCCGCATTGGAGGCAGAGGATGAGGTGTTGGGGGCAGTAGGGGGGCAATTCCATGTTACCGACAAAACATTGTCGGAGGATACCGTGTTGGATGCATCACTGATGTTTAGTAAACCTGTTCTGCTGTGAGTGCATTTCCGGCAACAGTTCAACACACCGGGTGCCGTAGGGCAGGCAGTCCTGTATATTTCAAAAGGAAGCTGCCAGGGCCAAGCTACCAGCAGCACGAAAGCAGCATAAACAGACAGAATCTCTGAAGTAGTGTGTGACATTTGCAGTTGCACTTGCCGCAGCCGCAGCTGCAGAATCCGCGGCAGCACCGACTGCGGCAGCCTAACCCACAACAATTGCAGCCGTAGTAGCCGCCGGGGCCCCCGGCGGCGGTTGCGGCTCAAGCTGAGCCGCAACCGCGAGAACACTGGCACCTGCAGCCACAGCCGCAACCCCGTCTATGCGCATGTGTGCTGTTTGAGCTGCCGGCTTGTATGACTGTTCGTTGTATCCAAAATGATGTTGCATCATGTTGCTCCACAAACACTAAATGCAGTCTGACTCCTTTTGGAACTCCCAAGCTGGCCCTGCTACTAAAACCATTGCGTTGGCTGCATAATAACCACCGTTGAGGTTGGCTAGAGGTACAGGAACATGGTGGAGGGCTACCACACTGCACACTCCATCTTGACAGATCGTATCACTAAACGGTGTGCAGCGTCTCAAGCAATGACAAATTGCTTCAACATCTACAACAGCACTGACAGCACCTTGGGAAGGGGGGGGGGGGCTACATCCCATGGTGGAGGTGTCAAATGGATTACAAACCGTGCAATGCATGAAATGTAGTATCAACCTCTCCTTGCTGGTGTCTCACACATGTGGGCCCCAGCCTTCACGAGCCAACAAGCAGTGGCATTAGCAGTGGCATCAGCAACAACATTTGTAGTTGTTGTAGTGCAAACACGGTCACCCAAACATGGTCACCCAACACACTCTAGTCAAACAGCTCCTGCCGCCGACCTGTGTACCCAACCCCATTTACTCCCAGCAACCATCTGCTGCTAGCGGGATGCTATTCTCACTCAAAAGCTGCTGCCACTTGTAGAACGATTGAATGGTGACTGTGGCTGTCAGTGTCAATGGCATTAGCACTAGCGCTGTCAACTCTCCTGCTCCTCCGCCACTTGCTGCCACACAGGCTCGCCATCAGGCACCCACTGCACAGAACAGCACACAAGATGCAGCACACAAGATGCTGAGGGAGGGGGGCATGAGTTGCTCATGCCATGGCAAAACCCTGAAGGGAAAATTCTGAAGCAAAAAGCACGCCTTGGCATACGAGTCACACTGACAGAGTATCAGTACATGGCATCTGAAGTGTTGCTGCAAACCAGTGTTGTTGAACCATGGCAGCACGCTCTGCCCCTAGCATGACAAAGCAGTGAACTCATAAGCGCACTCACGCAGCCAGGAACTCACCTCCCACACCCAGAACTTGCCATCCCACTCAGCGTATGGGAATTCAGGTGAGAAGCCAGCGCGTGGTGCCCTGTACCGCAGCTGCGTCAGGTGCTTTAGTGCTGTCAGCTGCAGCAGCATGGCCTCCTCACTAGGGTCTGACATGGTCAACCGCCGCAGCCCTGTCAGCTGACACACAGCCTCCAACCCTTGGGTGAATCCGTTGCAGGATGTAGCTGCAGCTCATGCAAGCCGCTGAGCCGTGCCAGTGGCGCAAGCCGCTCGGCACTGTACTGCATGTCACGCATGTCTAACAGCTGCAGCCCGGGGCAGCAGCTGGTAAGGAGGCTGCCCTCCGGGGCTGCAGCAGAGCTTGAGCAGCGACCCCTGCGACATGCAGTGTCCGCAGCTGTGGTAGCTGCCTGCCCACAGAGAACAACTGCTGCCACGCCCGTGCTGGCAGTGTGCAGCTGCTGATGTCGAGGTGCTGCAGCTTGCTGCAGGCTGTCAGCGCTGAGTAGGCTGCCGCGGGAGGGCTTGCATTCACAATGTGTAAGCTGCTGCTTAGGTTCAGGTGTGTCAGCTGCTGCATCTGCTGCAGGTGTGATAGCAGCTCTGCGGTTCCCGCTGCACCAAGCATGCTGCACTCCGTCAGCTCAAGGTGCTGCATGTGAGGTTTATTTGCCAAGACCCCTAGCTCAAAGTTGTCGTTGTTGACCCGATGTAGCTTCAAGAGACTCAGGTGTTGCGAGGCTGACAGCATGCTCGCCCGGAGCCCATTTGCAAATGCGCGATCCGCCGCAGCTCCTGCAGACGTGTCAGCGCCTGCAGTCAGTCAGTCAGTCAGTCAGTCAGTCAGTCAGTCAGTCAGTGTCAGTCAGTCAGTCAGTCAGTCAGTCAGTCAGTCAGTCAGTCAGTCAGTCAGTCAGTCAGTCAGTCAGTCAGTCAGTCAGTCAGTCAGTCAGTCAGTCAGTCAGCCAGCCAGTCAGTCAGTCAGTCAGTCTGTCAGCCAGTCAGTTGCCATTCAATCACCTGCAGGTGCCGCATGCCGTCAGTGTTCCCATATGCTTGCACCCCTGCTAGCTCCAGGTATGTCAGCTGCGGCAATCTCTGAAGGGTGGTATCGTAGAATCGCACATTGGAGCTGATTGGCATGACAAAGCTGAGGTGCTCCAGCCCTGGCAGCCGCGACAGCGCAGCAGCGACTGCCTTCCCCTTGTAGTCATCAAGCAGTGTGCAATAGTGTATGCGCAGCTGCTTGAGGGGTGGCCCCACTCTACCCTGCCAGAGTGGCCGCAGCTGCAATCCTACCAGGCTGAAGCTCAGGCAAGACAGCCCCTGCAGCTGGTCCTGGGGCAGCTTCTGCAAGCCGATGAGTGTGCCCCCCTCGAACTCGAGGCTGCTGACATGCTGCTGATGGTTGGTCAGGTAATATAGAACTCTGTCCAGCTGGCGCTGGCCGCGCCAGCAGTTCGTACATCCCACAACCCTGATACTGCTGGCTGCCAGCACTGCTGCTGGTGCAGCCTGCTGTGGGTCCTAGCAGCGCTGAACAGGCTGCGAGGGTCATCGGCACAATAGCGCAGCACGGCCTCCAGGCAGGAGTCGGGCAGCTGCAGCAGCGAGGGTGCTGGCTGAGGTGCACTGCTGTCCATATTGTGTAAGCAGACAACGGTGCACATTCCCAGCAGCAGCAGCAGCAGAGGGGCACCCTGAGCTATCTGATCCCTTGATGGCCGATGTGAGGGTTGATTTGTTGGATCAACCAGCTGGTATGTATGGCGTACCTTGGCATGGCTGCGATTGCGTTGACGTCACTTGGAGCGATCAGTGTTCAGATCAGGGTATCTCGAAGGTCAAGTCCTGCAGAAACGAAACATGTTCTCCCATTATTCCTGATACAGGATGAGCCCAAAAGGGTGAAGCAAAAACCAAGATCAGCCATAAACAGCGAGGGTCCCAGGCAGTCTGTTGATGCGTTGACTCTGTTGAACTCTCTGAAGTTCACAGTGTTCGACTGCCTATCCGCTGACGCAGCTAGTCGATGACGTCTCTATCAAAGATTATTCTATTTCGGCCCTATAATATTTCAGCCCGTGCGCAGCGGTTTTGAGCCGCATGATTACGTGCTTCACATTCTGGGAGGCACGGTGAGGTGGTTTGGTGCCGCTGCTGTACATCCTGCGTTCGTTGTGGGCAAATGAACAGCGTGGGTGTACAACCAGCACGACTTACCATCACACGAGGCACTTGATGAGCGCTGTAGCAGGTGGCCCAGCACTGCTTGCACCAAGAGGGCCATTGGCCACATATTAAGTGCAGCAGTACAGCAGTACAGCTCTGCAGCATTGATCGTACAACCCTGAACACGCAGCAGCATGCTGTCCACCGTAAGGCTGAAAAAGCTACATCCCTACTGGCTGAGCCTGTCTTACGGTGAAGACAGCAGCCCCTCTCTCAACCGCAACAGAGTTACAGTACACCTGACAGCTCTCACCCTATCATCCACAGTGCTGAAACACGGCTGAAAAACAAGGTGCAGAACAAAAACCAACATCCATGTGTGCTGTTGGCAGCCATCCACACAAACAAGCAGGCTGACAGCATTTGATCCCAAATGCAGCACATGGAATCTGCAACATTCGACCCCAAGGCAAGGTGAAGTTCTCACGCCAACCCTTGCGCACAACACCTCACTTGATTCGACAACAGCAGCTGCTGCCACAGGGTGACAGCAGCATAAACCAAACCAAAGAAGATCACAAAATTGTGATGTACAAAGCGACGCTGACAGCAGCTCCATACCAAGCCAAGCAGAGCGAACACCCCAGGGCGCCACTCGCATGTGCACCCCAATATGCTCTGCCCCTACCGCTGCTGCTGCTGCTGCTGCCGCTGCCTCACCAAAGATGCACAGCGGCTGCTACAAGAGGTCGTAGCCGTCTGTGCCCTTGCCGTCCCCGCTACCCTTGAATGCCTTCATGGGGTCGTCCCCCCCTCTGCTCTTCTTGAGCCTGTAGGCCTCTATCTCCTCAGGGGTGACGTCATGGCTGTCGTCGTCAACACTCGTGAACTGCACAGCACCGTACAGCACAGCACGACACAGCACAGCGGCGATAGCGGCGTCAGTACCAACACACACATCGCACTTGCCGTACTGTGGCCGAAAGTATGTGCAGATTCCGCATGTGCAGTTGATAGGCATAGGGCAGTTCAGCTCCACCTCCTCTTCTGCTGCAGCAGCCTCCCTGGCCTTTCCCCCCGGCTTTCAGTGCGGCCGCTGCGCCTCAAAAGCCCGGGCCAACCTCCCCCATGCCCCTTTCGACCATCCCCATGCACATATCCCCCCCCCCCCCCCCAATACACCACACCCAAGCAATCCGCCCGCCTTCCGTTTCCGCTCGTCTCGTGCCACCTTTTCCGCCTCTCCTGCTTCTCCAACTTCTTCAGTGCTGCCTTGATCATCCAAATCAGCCTCAGCAGCACCCCCACCCCCCTTCAAAGCCCAGCAGTCTACACCCACCACTACCCATCACAGCACCCTTTGACACCCAAGCAATGCCCCGGCAGGCTCCACGACCCACCTTTCGTTTCCGCTCGTCTCCTGCCATCTCTTCCGCCTCCCGCACCTGCTTCTCTAGATTTTTCAGCGCCGCCTTGACCTTGTCGTCATCCAAATCAGCCTCCGCTGCCCCCACTGCCCCCTCCCACTTCCTGCCTAGCCCCCCCCCCCCCCAAGCCTGCCAGGCTCCACCATTGCCCATACTTCCCAGTAACCTGTGACCCCCAAGCACTCCACCCACCTTTCGTTTCCGCTCGTCTCCTGCCAACTCTTCCGCCTCTCGCTCCTGCTTCTCCAACTTTTTCAGCGCCGCCTTGACCTTATCATCATCCAAATCCGCCTCAGCAGCCCCCTCACTGCCCCACACGCTGCCGTGGATGCCCCCTCCCTCCAGGTGGGCGTTGCTGAGGGTGGACTTGGCTCGCGCCTCTGCCTCTGCTGCTGCACGCTCAGCTTTGGCTGCTAGGTTGGCGGCCATTGCCTCCTCTGACTGCGCAGCAGCCTTCTCACCAGCCTTGCCTGTGTGTGTGTGGTGGGGATGGGAGATGTGGCAGGGGGGGGGATAGTTCAGTGTGTGTCAGTTGTGAAAGGGCAGGGTAAGGACAGAAGCACCTGAGAATGAATGAGTGCTGATAACAGTCGACTTGGCTCGGCCAGCAGCCTTCCCACCAGCCTTGCCTGTGTGTGTTGTGGGGGTGTCGGTCACCCTCAGGAAGCCTTGGCAGCTGGCTAGTGCAAAGGCCAGGACCTTATGCCCCTTACTTGTACTGCACTGAACTGCACATGATCCAACACCAGGGGAGTTGCCCCCCCCCCCCCCCCCGCCCATCACCTTGCCCTATCATTACCCCCCCCCCCCATTACCTTGCCCTATCATACCCCCCCCACCACCACTACCACCCTGCCGCATCCTACCTGTGCAGTAGCTGTTCTTGACGCTGCTGTGGCAGCAGGCGTAGCCCCACGTGCCCTCCTGCCACCAGGAGCCCCACACTGCCGTGTGGTTGTTGATGTACACGTCCTCATCGTACCTGCAGTGATGATCATGAGAAACACGATGACAGTACTTGGTGGGGGGGGGGGTCAGGGCAGCTGCAGGACGCAGCGAATGTGTTCACGTGCCTGACGACGACAAGGACCAGGGTTCAACACTGCTGCATGTGCTGCGCTGCTGTCATGCACCGGGGCACAACAGGCAGTACAGTCAGCGCCAATCACACCATACACCCCCGCACGCCACTCAACTACACCAGTGCTGCTGGAGTGAGTGCAGGAATTGACAGACGACCATTAGTCAACACATATGCAAGTCCCTGCCTCACGCCTACAGGACACCACCAACCAAACTTGCAATGATACCGCATCAATATCCTGCCCTTTGCACCCACCTGCTGCGCTTGACTGTCTCACTGCCGCGTATGAGTCTCCCTGCCCTGTCGTACTCCACATACTGCTCAGACTGACCCAGCAGCAGCGTGGGGTCAGGGGCAGGCGCAGCTGCAGGAGCGCAACACAGGAGCAGCAGCATGGACCAGGCAGACGACTGTCAGCATGCTACCAGTTACTGGGGAATGCTCAGACTGGCACACGTGGCACTTACCATGCAGTTACTGCAGACAGACTGAGCCAGCACACACATGCCCTGCGTCAATGCCCCCTGCCTGCCCCCTCACGCTAGTTGTATCGCCATGGGATGCGCGCTGGTCCGACTATGTGTGGTACACACACGCCGAGATATTCCAACTGTGTGTGGCACACATGTGCTGAGAGATTGTCACAGCGCACGCAGCCCTGCACCCCCCCCCCTTCACACCCAGAGACACATGGCAATGCTGTCGACCTCCTCCAACTGCCAATGATGCACTCCCCGGTCAACAGGATCACATGCAGGAGCCCCGTGTACTCTACATATGCAACAAACCCAGCCACACATCCCCCTCATCTGTGTTGCTGTACTTGGCCAGCGCCTCGCGTCTTTTTGGTGCTGCAGTGATTCCACACTGGACATTCACCACACCTGTGCCCTCCCCCCCCCCCCCCCCCCACACCACCCACCCCACTCCCACTCCCCCCCCCCCCCCCGTCCTCTCCTCACCTGTGTTGCCGTACTTGGCCAGCACGTCTTCCTTGTTCTGGCCCTGCAGTGCCTCCTTCTTGGCCTTGAACTGACTGTACATCACCTCAGCAAGGCTAGGGAGGGCCTGGGGCGGGGACAGAGAATGCAGGAGACGGGAACGCAGAAAAGAAAGCACAGGACAGGCAGGACAGGACAGGACAGGGCAGAACAAGTCAGTGTCACTGGCTGGCAATGTGATGTACATCACCTCAGAAAGACTGGGCAGGGCCTGGGAGGGAGACATGAACGCAGGAGGCACAGCACATGACAGGCAGGACATGCAAGACAGGACAGCACAGGACAGAAAAGAAGCGTCGCTCGCTGATAGGGTGATGACGAAACTGGACAGAGAGGGGCAACGACGGGACCACCAAATGGTATGACGACACACGCAAGTTGCTGTGACGACAAATGTTGTGATAGCTGTTGTATTGTCAACTGTCCTGGTATGTCTGCCATGCGCCCAGTCCAACCACCCCACCCACCTGTGCGTGCACTGTCCCTCCCTTCTCCTCTGCCGCCATGTATGCCACCCCATCCCCGCACCCCCCCCCCCCCCCCATCCCACCCACACAATGTGCCCAGTCCAACCACCCCACCCCACCCACCTGAACGTGCACCGTCCCTCCCTTCTCCTCTGCCGCCATGTATGCCACCCCCGTCCCTGACCCCCCCCCCCCCACACACACAGGAAAACATTGCGCCCCATCCAACCACCCACCTGTACGTGCACCGTCCCTCCCTTCTCCTCTGCCGCCATGCTGTGCAGGTTGAGTGCCTGCCAGGAGGCATACTCCCCACTGGTGCGCACAAAGTTGTCGCCAAAGAACGTCTTCTCATTGGAAGGCTGCAGCAGTGAAACAAGCAGCAGTCAGCAGCAGAAAGCACCGGCAGTCAGCAACAGCAGCCAGGCGGCCAGCACTCGACTACCCAGCCATAGTGGCACAACAAACTGCCCCTGTACCTGTCTGCTGCTTGGTAGAAGGGCGAAACTCCCACCTGCTGCTTACGATGCAAAAGCACAATGTGCACGCCACGTCTGATGCCACTGCATGCCCCCCCCCCCCCCACCACCACCCACCCACCTTGGCCACCCTCTGCACCCCCCCCCCCTCTCGTCCCCCCAAATGCCAACCTCCACGCCCACACGACCACACTCACATACCTTGTTGGGGTTGGGGTCCTCCTCATGCTGCGTGACTTGGGGTCGTAGTGTGCACTATTGGTGTCCAGGTTGAGGAGGTACTTTGCTGTGTCCTCACGGATGCGCAGGTTACGCACACTGCCGGTGCTGCCTCCCGCTGTCGTACGCACACGCTTCTTGACCTCACCAAAAGCTGCGTGCAGGACGGGGGGGGGGGGGGGGGCAACCATGGCGGTTGGTGTGTGGGAGCAGTCATGTGTGATATGCATTGCGGAGGGTATGTGTGAAAGTGAGAGGAGGCACAACAAGCGCATTTTTGGTCCTCAACCACTGCAGCATACAATGCACGCTTTACCACACAACCACCTGCCTGCCACCAACTGCCACAGCAGTGTTGCACTCCAGCCACGATCACGTTGCCGCCAGCTTTGCAGCCATGAAGTATGCGGTGCTGCTCCCAGCCCACGCACTTGCAAGGCACTGGCCCCAAGCACCCTTCCAGTACCCACTTCAGCGCTGCCCTCCACATTTGCCGTGCTGCCCAACCCGGTGCAGCATGCTGGACCCCCCCCTTCAAACACCCCCCCCCCCCCCGCCTGCGCCCACCCCATCTACATTCTGCGGGCCTCAAGCACCTCTACACCACCCAGCGCCCCCCCCCACCACCCCCTGCCGACTGCCCCGCCCCCCCTGCCGACTGCCTCCCCCCCCCCCCCCCCCAAGCTCCACACCCTGCCCCCCCCCCCCCCAAGCTCCACACCCTGCCCCCCCCCCCCCCCCCCCCCCCACACACAAAACAATGCTCAGCCCACCCACCTGCATCTTCATCCTCCGCGATCTTAGCATCATCGCCCACAGCAGCAGCGCCATTCACCCCATCAGGATCGCCCGCTGCTGCTGCTGCTGCTGCTGCCTCCGCCTGCTGCCGCGCCTCGTCAACCTTGCCCTGCGCGTACAGAGCCTCAACCTGCTCCTTCACCTTGAGCTCCTGCGCACACAAAAAAAACATAGCACAGCACAGCATGTCACAGCAGCAGGACATGATGGGTACAGAGCCTCGACCTGCTCCTTCACCTTGAGCTCCTGTGAACCCGATAAAAGCACAGCACAGCACAGCACGGCAAGGTACACCACAGCACAGCGGCAGGACACACGTGCGTTCAGTTCGACTCCACAAAACACTCCTTCACCTTCAGCTCCTGCGAACATGATGACAGCACAGCACAGCACGGCACAGCGGCACACACGCATTCAGTTTGACTCACACTCAACTGGTTCAACAGAACGCTCCCTCACCTTCAGCTCCTGTGCATGTGATCACAGCACAGCACGGCACAGCGGCAGGACACACACGCAGCACCCACCTGCCATATTGCGTCCACTGCTTCGTAGCGCTCCACCACCTTGGCATATTCCTCAGTGCCGAACCCACCCTAGCTGTCGCGCTTGCTGCCGTAGGTGGTGAGCTGGATCTCTTCTATGGCTGCATTGTCCCCACACATACAATGATGCCCACCCCCATTAGCCTGCAGCCCTGCCCTGAGCGCCGCCCCCTCCCCCCAACTCACCACGGGAACAAGCACCCACCTGCCGTATGGCGTACACTGCTTCGTACCAGTCCACCACCTTGGCATACTCCTCCATGATGAACCCATTTTCGCCCTGTTTATCTTAAGGCACCTCTTGTACAGAGCAACCCTCCCCACAGCGCAGCCCCCCCCCCCCCAACCCTAAACCCTAAACCCTCCACCCCACCCCACACACACAGTTGCTAGTATGCTAGCAACTCAAGTAATCCCTGTGCTAACACACCACCAACACCCGCAGAGCAATACCCACCTGCCGAATGGCGTCCACTGCTTCGTAGCGCTCCACCACCTTTGGCAGACTTCTCAGTGTCAAAGCCACTGTAGTCAATGCACGCACTGCCCTAGATGGCGAACTGGCTCTCGTGACGAGCTGCAGTTTGTTTTGCGCATACCACCGCCCGCCCCCGCTGAAGGGTACCCCTCCTGGAAGTGCAGCCCCCCCCCCCCTCTCCCCCTCGGCACACAGCCCCCCGTAAACCTATACCGTAAAACTATACCCACCTGCCGTATGGCGTCGACTGCTTCGTAGCGGTCCACCACCTTGGCATACTCCTCCGTGTCAAAGCCGTTGTAGCGGTCGCGCTTGCTGTCGTATGTTGACAGATGGATCTCGTCGATCTTGTCGTCGGCAGCGATGTGTTTGCCGGTGAACTTGGCACCCCGCACGCGCGGCCGCTCTAGGCAGTCCGCCACCTTGTGCGTCATGGAGCCACAGCTGCAGCAGCAGGAAGGGGAGGGGTGTGCAAAAGGGTAAGCATGCAGCTTGATTGTGTAGCATGTGTGTGTGCACGGCGTAGTGGCAGTGGGAGGGGGGGTGGGAGGGAGAAAGGCAGTCGGCAACCTATGTGTCACGGAGCCACAGCTGCAGGAGGAGCAAGGCACCAGGACGGGGAGGGGTGCGGCACCGCCACAGGCGGTGAGGCTGTGTGTTGTCATAAACTGCATGTGTTGCATGTGTGGGGGGAGGAGAGAGGGCAGAGCAGTCAACCATCTTGTGCGTCATGGAGGCACAGCTGCAGAAAGAGCGAGGCAGCAGGAAGGGGAGGCGGTCACACGGGGCGGGTGAATAGCAGGGTATAATTGCTGCAAGGGAGGTTGGGGTAGAGAAGGGGGGGGGGGGGGGGCTCACTACGCCTGCCCCTCTGCTGCTTTGAAGAGTCCATGCCTGCTATGTGCTGCTGCTGCTGCTGCTGCTGCTGCTGCGCGTGAATCTCCTGCCCCCCCCCCCCCCCCAAACACACACACATCTCATCCCAACATCGCCACTGCCGCTGCTGCAGCTGCCGCGGCTGCTTGATACGAAGCATCCGCTGTTGCTGTCTCCTTTACCTGAGCTGTTGCACATTACTCATCGCCGGTGCTGACTGTGACGCCTGTGCTGGCCGTAACCTGGTAGCGCTGTACAAGGCGGCTGCGCTCCTGGATGAAAGGATGCTGCTACGGCTGCTTGCATGGTGCTGATGCGTGCCCCCCCCCTCTGTAGCCCTGCCGCACACACCTGCTGCCAAAGCACCCCTGTCACCCTGACTGCAGACTTCAACTGTGCGCCCAGTGAGCCAACAATGATCTTCATGCCAACCACACTGCAGACTTGAAGAAACAGCAAAATCGCAGGAGTCCCTGCAATCTGACACAACCTTCTCTGCCATAGTGCCGCTACGTCACACAAACTTCTGCCCCCCCCCCCACCCCCCCACCCCCCCCCCCCACCACCCCCCCCCCCCCACCACCACGCCACCCCACCCACCCACCACCCACCAACCACCACCACCCCTCCCCACTCACTTTTCGCAGGCGCCCTTGCGATACTTCGTAGCCTGGAAGACCTTCACTCCCCTGTCATACCACTGCGTGCTGTCTTCCATCTGCTGCTTCCAGTTCCGCTGATGCTTCAGGGTGGGCTTGTCTGAGTTCAAGTACCATGGCGCTGTGGTCATGTACTCAGGGATGTGGGGGTTGATCTCCTTTCCCTCCTCATCGACCTGTGCTGGCGCCAGACCCGCCTTTCGGGCTTCATCCAGCTCCTTCTGCCGCCGCATCTCGTCGCTGCTCTTGAAACTCATCCTGCTGCTGTTGCTGGGCAGTGCTGGGGGTTGCTAGTGAAAGGCTAGGGCTGGCTAAGTGGGCGCTGAGAAGTCTACGAGCGTGTGAGATATGACTGCAAGGTTGACGAGTGCTGTGCTAGTGTACCCCAGGAAAGAAGGAGCACACAGGCTGCGCTGCAGCAGCAGCTTGCTGCTGTGGGACTGCTGGACAGCCGTGAGGGCTACACAAACAGTACTGAAGGCAACAGTGGGATGTACTGAGTTGATCAGAGACAGAGGCAGAAGCCCATGCAGCAAACACAGGGTTGCAACAGGATGGCACAGTTGGCAGGTGTGCTGTCACTGAGCTGAAGCGTACTGATTAAGAAACCTCGTCCGTAAACGTGCAATGCGTAACGTATGCTTTGACAACATATTCCCATTGCTGTTGTGCCTGTTTGTCACACAGTCACAGGACGTGGGCCAGGGGATACATCCACAGTCTGTCTTGATTTGGTGATCTAAGTCACTTCCCAACTTCAAGGTCGATGTTCTGGTCGTGATCCGACGTCCGCTTATCACGCATAACCAGCCAGCCTGCTTCCTGCAGTGCACAAGCTGTGATGCTTGCCAAGCGCTTGCTTGGCAAGCTCAAGAAGAAGCCAAAGGACGGTGAAAAGCAGCCAAAGCCACCCCAGCAGAAGCACCCAGAAGACTCTAGCGAGTTTGGTTCAGAGTATACAGATACTGATGATGAAAGGGTCCATGATTTTGAGATAGGGCAGGAGAACTACTTGCTGCAAGTAGCACTAGCAACCAGCGCCCAGGATTATGATCACCATGCCACAAATGGCATTGCAGCAGAGGCAGCGACGCCAGGAGCTTGTGAGCTGTCAAAGAAGTACTGGAGCCATGGCAGGTGGGTACTGTCAGCCTGTCAGTGCAGACAGTTTTAAAAGCTTCCCTTCTGCCCTGAGTATTCTTGTAGCTTGTCAGTCATCAAAACCCATCAGCAACGCCATCAGCAGCACAGGCATGACCAGCAGAAGGTCAGGGGTGGGTCGGATGCTCGCAAGGTCATCACCAAGCAGCTGCCACACGTCTCTGTTTGCCAAAACTTCAGTGCTGCACTTCAGTATACACATTGGGCATGACCATTGTCGCATGCAGTTGTTAACACACAATGCACTTGGCAGCAGTGCCCAGCGCTGCACTCACAGCCCCAAGGCAGTGTGCATAATTGCATCTATCAGTTTGGGCTGCTGCTGTGGCTGATCCTGCCACCCCTGCCGCCGCTGCCGCCGCTGCTGCTGTTGCTGCTTGTCACTGCACCCTGCAGGCTGGATTACACAGATGCCTTGTGTGATGGGTTCTATGATATTGAGGGGGACTTCCCTGAAATATCAGACAACCCTGCAGACTTCCCCACAATTGCAGCACTGCGGCATGTGCGCTGCTTCGAGGCAGACCCCAGGGAGGTGAGCAGCAGGAATGCTCCACACCCACTCCGTGCTAGGTGGGGGAGGGGGGGGGGGAGAAGGGGGCAGGGGCGATGTGGGGGACTGCAGTGTGGTGGTGGGTGTGGCGCTGATCAATCAGCAGTGACCGCAGAAGAGCGGCTGCTGATGCACCGGTTGCTGTGGTGGGTGTAGCTTCATGAGCAAGGATGTGCGCTGCTTCGAGGCAGACCCCAGGGCATGGGCAGCAGGCTTATCACATGGGGGAAGGCAGCGTTGAGGGGAAAAGTGCAACCCACACTGTGTGTGTATGTGGGGTGTATGGGGGGGGGGGGGGGGGGCGCAGCAGCGATAAGGGGATAACTGCAGGGGGGATAGCAAGGACTGGGGGGCTGCAGCAGCTGCTGCTCAAGCTGCTGTTGTGGGTGTCTCTATGAGCATCTAAAAGGCTGAGATTTTCCCAGTGTATCTGAGGAGCAGTGTGCACACCAGCAGCAGCAGGAGCAGCAGCAAGGGGCGGCAATGGCAGTTGTCTGGCGGTGTTTTGTGTTGTGTCCACCCTGACATAGAGGCATGTCGATGTACCCTGCCAATGCCTGCTGCTGCCTGCCTTCCTGTAATGCCATGGTTTGCTCGTCAGGTTGTGCTGGTGAACCGATTGATGGACCAGGCGTTGTGTGTGGCTGAGGAGCAGGCGCTGGCTAATGTGGCGGACGCAGCAGCGTTCGGCGAGGTGCAGAAAGTGCAGGTGGGTGGGTTTGCACAGGCTTCTTGTGGTTAAGGGCATGTGTAGCAAGTGCATGTGTGTGTGGGACACGTGGTGTGGGTGTACACAGCATCCATCACAGGCGCAGGAAGTGTGGGGTGGTTGTGGGCAGGATTGTTGTGCACGTGTGCAGAACAAGACGCATTGGTTTTTCAATGCATCGCACTGCAGAACGTCCTAAACTTGCATTTGTCCCCTCCTCCCATGAACGTGATGCGACAACACACTTTGTTGTCATCATGCAGGCGCTGGCCGTGTATGTGTCCAACCGTCTGGGTGGTGCCGCCCACGAGGAGCAGCTGTGGGAGGCATACAGCGCCAGCAGCAGCAGCACACGCAACGACCCCGGCCGCTGTGTCATACTGCTGCTGGGCAGCCTGGCCCTAGGCACCAGCCGCCACAGGGGGCTGCTGTTCAAAGCCCTTGCAGATGAGATGGGCATGGCGTGTATGTTGGTGCGGGGGCGCGGGTATGGCCCCGCTGCTGCACGGGCCGCTGCTGCGGCGGCGGGGGGAGTGCTGGGTGACGGGGGCGTGGGACCCAGCAGCAGCAGCAGCAGCGTCAGCAGGGGCCGTCTGCAGGTGACGGCGGGATATGAGGGCCTCAGCGCATTTGTGTGCGTCCAGGTGGGTGTGGATTACTCCCGGGGGGTGGGGAGGGGGGGTGTTCCCATTGGGTGGAGAAGAGGGGGGGGGGGGGGGGGGGGGGGGGGGGCTGTTGCACAGGGGTTGAGCTCTCCGTCGTGGTTCTGGGGGTCTGACTGGAATGCTGGCGAGGGACATAGTGGGCAATTCTGTGTACTAGTATGCCAGGCTGACGGCTGAGTCAGTTGCTGTGATGTGTATGGTGCTCCGGCACGTCCCTAGCCGCATGCAGGAGGTAAAAGGCGGTGTGTTTACACAGAGTGCACACGTGCAGCATACTTTCACGAGCACATGTGTGGTTCAACATGTGTATTGGGCGCACACTTCATGTACCGACCCTTCTCATGTTGTGCCTGCAGGTAGCTGGTGTGCCGTACCACCTTGACCTGCTGACGGCACCAGGAACACTCACACCCCTCAAGGAGGGTCGACCAGCCATACCACCAGGTGAGAGGGACACTGATCGTTTGGCTTGAACATGAGCAACGGGGGGCGGCGGCGGCGGGGGGGGGGGGGGGGGGGTTGAGGTAAGAGATCATCATGTGTGTCTTGTTTGGAGTAAATCATGTGTGTCTTGTTTGCAGTAAGAAATGGGCCAGCACTACAAGTAGTTGCGGTCAGCTGCCACCAATAGTGATGTCACACCCCCCCAATGGCAGGTGGCCAGCTATACCTCCAGATGAGGAAGGCACCGCCACTCACAAAGCTTGGATGCACAGCTTGGGGGGGGGGGGTAGGTGTCATCCTGTGACTGATTGATCATAGGGACGGTAGGGTGTGTAACACAATAGCGGGGAGAGAGTAACAAAGGCTGCTTGCTGCACAACGCATTCCTAAGTTGCTGCTAGCACTCCTGCTGTTGTGACTGGTGGTGCCATCTTGCCCGCTTCCTGCTGTGTTCATGCAGCTGACCTACACCTGCTCAGCACTGTAACAGCAGCCATCGGCAGCAGCAGCAGCAGCAGCAGCCCAACAGCAGCAGGTAGCAGCAGCACTGCTGCTGCTGCTGCTGCTGCTGTAGGCCGCAGCAACCCCTTCGCCAGCAGCAGCAGTAGCGGCGCAGCCGGCTCTTCCCGCCCTCCCTTGGGTCCAGGGGGTGCAGCTGCTGCTGCTGCCGCTGCTGCTGCTGGAGGTGTTTTGGGTGGTGCCAGCAGCAGCAGGCAGCAGGGTGACGCAGTGCCTGACCTAATCAGCTTTGGGGAGGACTCTAATGAGTTGAGCTGTGGTCAGAACAGCAGTGTGATTAGTCAGGCCAGCGGGCTAAGTCAACAGAGTGGGATGTTGAGTCAGGTTAGTCAGTTCACAGAGGAGGAACTGGCAGTGGGAACCAACCCACAGCAGCAGCAGCAGCTGGCCAGGCTACAGCAGCAGCAGCGGCAGCAGCAGCAGCAGCTGCAGTACAGTCACCAGCAGGAGCAGCAGCAGCTGCTGCAGCAGCAGCAGCAGGGAGCCCTGCCAGATATGTTCAGCCAGCTGAACGTATCGCAGGGTGGGGGAGGGTTGCAGCCGGCATTGGGGGCTGGGGCACTGATGCAGCAGCAGCAGCCGCAACAGTATCACCACCAGCAGCAGCAGCAGCAGCAGCCGTTCTACCAGCAGCATTTCGGTCAGCAGCAGCAGCAGCACGATCCTTACCTCCAACAGCAGCAGCAGCAGCAGCAGCAGTACTATCAGCAACACCAACAACCGCCATACCAGCAGCAGCCGTACTACCAGCAGCAGCAGCAGTATCAGCAGCAGCAGCAGCAGTACCAGCAGCAGCAGTACCAGCCGCCGCCGGACCCTGGCCCTCCCCCCATGAGTCTCGGTAGCCATGCAGCCTGGGAGATAGACCCTGCAGAAATCACGCTGGGGCAGCGGATAGGCATTGGCAGCTATGGCGAAGTGTACAAGGGCATGTGGAGGGGGACGGAGGTGGCAGTGAAGCGCTTCCTGGAGCAAAACCTCAGCCCACAACTGGTACAGGTGGGTAGGAATAGAGTGGGCACAGCATATGGGGGTGTGCTGGGAAACCCCCACCCCCTGCCGCCGGAAGGTCACATGGTGGCAGGACGAGTTTGGTTCTGGGAGGTGGGGTGGGGGTGGGGAGGGGGGGGGGCACGGCTGCCTCGCCTGCCACCCATGTGTTTACTGCTCCCTTCTTTGACTTTCTGCAGTCATTTGCAGCTTGGCATCGCCTTGGCCTTGTCGCTGCGCCAACCACTCCTTGTGTCAATTGTGCAAACGTGTCTGTTCCACATTCTGCCGGACCCAGAGGATGCCTGACCTTTCGTGTCTGCCAGTTACATACAGGCATGCAACCCTGTGCCCCCCCCCCTTTGCTCCCCCCCCCCCCCCCCCCTGCAGGAGTTCAAGGATGAGGTTGACATCATGGCCCGCTTGCGGCACCCCAACATTGTGCTCTTCATGGGGGCAGTCATGCAGGTGGGTGGGGGACAGATGCATGGGCAACTGGTTAGCTACTGCAACTGTCAACAACTTGGCTGCCACATCAACTCTCCATCATATATTGTAAGAAAAACCCAACACAGCACAGCTTCACCAATTGCCGTCTGCTACAGTCCTCCCTATTTAGTCTCTGGCATGTTGCTTCATTGTGCCTTTCTTACTTATCGTTGCCCCTTCCTTTGTTCCCGCAGCCCAATCAGTTGGCCATCGTGACCCAGTTCATCCCTCGTGGCAGTCTGTTCAGGCTGGTTCACAGGAGCAAGGTGGCCATTGACCCACGGCGGCGACTGCAGATGGCCCTGGACATTGCTAGAGGTGAGGTGGGGGAGGGGTGTGTGTGGTGGTGGTGGGGGGGGGCGTTTTGGGGGAAGGGGGGGCGGGGCATAGCCGGAGGGCTGGTGACGGGAGGTCGCGTCTGGGTTTGAATCATACAACAGCAGTGTGTTCAGGCTGGTTCACAGGAGCAAGGTCGTCATCAATCCACGGCGGCGCCTACAGATGGCCCTCGACATTGCTAGAGGTGAGCGCAAGGCTGTAGCACGGGCATACTTGGTGGTGGGGTGTGTTAAGCAGAGTGAATACAGGTGTATCTAGCATGTAGGCAACATATCAGTCACATTTGTGTGTGGCGGGGGGACCAAGCTTGCCCTGTCCATGTGCAGAGAGTGCACAGCCTGTCAGGCCCTTACATGTTCTGTATTGTCTGGCCTGCTTTGGTGTTGCTTGATGGGCATGAGTTGCCAACATTGATTGGTAGCACCTGCCCATCAAACAACACCGAAGCAGGCCAGACAATGCGTGACATGATGGCTTAGTCATAACAGCTGAGCAATACGCACCACATGGTGCGGTACAGGAAGGGGGCAGGGGGGGGTGTCTGGGTCCAGTTATATGACGTTGTATCCTGGTCTGATTCCCCATTGCAGAGAGGGGGGGGGGCAAGGAGTCCCAGTTGTTTTTTTTTTGGGGGGGGGGGGGGCAGGAGCCCCCAGAAGGAGGGGGCATCTGGGTTCAGTCCTCTTCCAGCATCTTGTAGAAGAGTCAAACCACAGTGTTTTTTTTGGGGGGGGGGGTCCAGGTGGTGCATCGCATCCATGTGCAGGCCTGCGCCCTCCCTCACTGTGAACAACCCCCACCACCACCGCCACCCACACCCCACCCTCCCCATGTATGCCTGCTGCTGCCCCTGCGATCCCCTGTATTCACTGTCAGGCATGAACTACCTTCACACTGGTCACCCTGCCATCGTCCACCGGGACCTCAAGTCACCCAACCTGCTGGTGGACAGGGACTGGACAGTCAAGGTGAGGGGCAGGGAAGAAGGGCACCTGAGTGGAATGGAGCTTTTTTGTGGGGCAGGTGCTGGACAAGCAGCACCATATGGGAGGCTTTTACCGGAGACTGTGGGCAGATGGTTGTTGAAGGGCCCGGCTAATAGCAAACAGAGAGATAGATGCACCTCAGCTCCTCCTGGGTGGTTGAGGTGGTGGTGCTCGGTGTGTGTGTGTGGGGGGGGGGGGTAAAGAATGACGACTGAAGTATCAAGGTGGTCAACTGCATGAGGAGTGTGTGTCAAGCAGATATAGGGAGAGTGTGTGAGGAGGGGGGTGTGGGTTGGGCAGTGATGCTCTAGACTGCTTGCAAAGCATGCAGCAACGCAGGCATGAGGGGGGGGGGGGGGGGAATCTTTGTCTTTGTGGTCGCACCTGCCATTCTTGCAAGTTGAATTATCAGCAGGGCAATTGCACCGGGGACGCATTTGCAATGGGATGTGTTGGCAACTTCTCATTCGCTGACACCATCGCCGCTGCTGCTGCCGCCGCCGCTGCTGCTGCTGTTCAGGTGTGTGACTTTGGTCTGTCGCGTGTGAAGCAGAGCACCTTCCTCACAAGCAAGAGCCATGGGGGAACACCAGAGTGGATGGCACCAGGTGGGCTGGCGTTGAACGTCGGATTTTGTATCCGCAACACAGAGACCCTGTGCAACAAACGGTGTTGACGTCATAGCATTGTCAGGAGTGCAAGTGTCAAAGTGACGGTTGACAAGCTGCTTGTCTTTATACTGACTCTGTGCCTGCATCCTTGGATCCCCCCCCTCCTGCAACACCCCCCCCCCCACCCCCCAACCCCCAGATATTGTGCGCAACGAGTCTTCTGTGAGACTGAAGTTCCTATTAGCAAGCTATTTGGCGTGTCACTGACTCTGTGCTTGTATCCCTGCCTCCCCCCTGGCGCATGCAGAGATCCTGCGCAATGAGCCTTCTGATGAGAAGGCTGATGTGTACAGCTTTGGTGTCATTGCGTTGCTGGCAATGCCGATGTCAAAGTGCATGCTGCCAATCTAGCTGTCTTGCCACTGGATGTGTGCCTGCCCCCCCCCCCCAAACCACCACCGCCACCACCACCACCACCATCATTGCCCCCCCCCCCCCAAACCACCACCACCACCGCCACCACCACCACCACCATCATTGCCCCCCCCCCCCAACCACCACCACCACCGCCACCACCACCACCACCATCATTGCCCCCCCCCCCCCCCCCAAACCACCACCACCACCGCCACCACCACCACCATCATGCCCCCCCCCCAAACCACCACCACCACCGCCACCACCACCACCACCATCATCCCCCCCCCCAAACCACCACCACCACCGCCACCACCACCACCATCATTGCCCCCCCCCCCCCCCCCAAACCACCACCACCACCACCGCCACCACCACCACCATCATTGCCCCCCCCCCCCAAACCACCACCACCACCGCCACCACCACCACCATTATTGCCCCCCCCCTCAACCACACAGAGATCCTGCGCAACGAGCCTTCTGATGAGAAGGCTGACGTGTACAGCTTTGGTGTCATCCTGTATGAGCTGGTCACAGGGCTGGAGCCATGGAGCAGCCTTAACCCTATGCAGGTGGGCAGGATGATTGTCGAGGGCGGCAGTGTGTGTGGGTGGGTGGGTGCGTGCGTGCGTGCGTGCGTGCGTGCGTGCGTGCGTGCGTGCGTGCGTGTGTGCGTGCGTGCGTGCGCGTGCGCGTGCGCGTGCGCGTGTGTGTGTGTGTGTGTGTGTGTGTGTGTGGAGAAGGGGGGCGGGTAGGGTGCAGGAGGGTGGGGGGCATTTGTGGGAGAGAAGGATTGCTTTGGGGGGGGGGGGTATTGAGGGATGTATGTGTATGGGGCAGCGGGAGAGGGGGAGGGGGGGGGGAGCGAGGGGGTGGCAAGGAGGACAGAAGGCTGTGTGCCTCCCACATGCAGTCACACTGAAGCTCTCCTGTCAAGCTAACACATCTTACGCCTACTAACGGGTTCTTTTGCTGCTGCTGCTGCTGCTGCACCGCAGGTTGTTGGTGCTGTTGGCTTTGCCAACCAGCGGCTGAAGCTGCCTGCCGAGCTTGATAATCGTGTAACAGGCATCATTAACCACTGCTGGGCCAGTGAATCTGCAGCAAGACCCAGCTTCTCGCAGGTGGGTGTGGTTTTGGTGTGTGGGTGGGTTGGGGGGGGTGAGGGCATTTTGGGGGGCGGGGGTGCGAGCGGTGTGTGTAGGATGACGACGAGGGTGAGGTTTTTGATAGCAATGCGCAGCGCATGTTTCGAGGTGGGGGAAGTGCGTGGATTTTTGTTGTGCAGTAGCGTTGCCATCAGGCGTTCATACCAGTCTCAGGATCCATGGGCAGACGGCAGGGAAGCTGCTTACTTACGGTCTGTCAGGCCACTTGCATGTCTGGTGCGGCATCCTCACCATCATCTGTTCTCCCTCGCACCTATGCTCTAAGGAGGGGGGGTCTGGGTGATACGTGTGGCAACCGTGTGCTTGACCCCCCACCCTTACCACCCCCACCTGCCCCTGTGTGGTCGTTGCATCTGCATAATATGCGTGACCAACTGTAAGCTCCCCCCACCCCCCACCCCTTTCGTGCTGCTTGTTGGATCAGGTTCTGGAGTCTCTTCGGGCTCTCAAGGAGTTGCCTTACATCAATCAGCGGCAACAGGAGTCAGACCAACCAGCACCTACAGCAGCGGCAGGCGGCGATGGCAGCAGTGGTGCTGCTGGCAGTGGCAGCAATGCAGCAGCAGCAGCTGGTGAGGGCAGCATGCAGCGGGTCGACTCGGCGGCTAGTGGGGGTGTTACTGATGCGAGTGGGCCCCTGCACAGCATTGAGAGCCCTTCAGCAGTGGCAGCAGCAGCCACATCATCGCTTGGCTGAGCGGGGGTGCAGCTGCAGCTTCCACTCACCAGCAGCAGCAGCAGCAGCAGCAGCAGCAGCAGGTGGTGGTGGTGATGGCAGCAGTGGTGCTGCCGGCAGTGGCAGCACCGGCAATGCAGCTGAGCCGAGCATGCAGCTGCAGCACTGACTCATTATGATGGATTGCTTGCTTGACCCGCTGGCTATGTGGGGCAGGGTCAATGCAGCAGGGGGATGAGCCCCTACACAGCATTGAAAGCCCCTCAGCAGTGGCAGCAGCAGCACCAGCAGCAGCGCAAGTCAAGAAGGCAGCCATGCGTCCCTGTTGGTTAGGGCTATGTAGGCATCGGGTGTACCGATATTCCCTACGGCATGTAGGTTACAGCATTAATGGAAAATTCCAAAGCCATGTGCGGAGCTAGTAGCCGGCATGGCAGCATATGTTGGCACTGCAGTTTGGGTAGGCCACTTAGTGACACAGTTTGTACTGCCTTGTGTAGGCGTTAACGTTGCTCTTTTTGCAGTAGCAAGTGCGGTGTTGATTCACCATTTGTCAATTGCAATGTAACATGACTAAATGGCTTATTGTTGAATACATTGTATTGCGCATTGGGTATGTGTTTGTTTGAGCAAGGGGGTGGATAGTAGTCCATCGGCGTGCGCTGACAGGCTGAACGGATCACTCCATCCAGCTCTAGAGCCTTTGTTAGTGTCATGCACATAAGTGCAACCTCTTCAGCCCACTGTCATCCCTCTGGTCCAGCCACCGTTGTTGACAATACACCAACAAGTCAAATCAAATCAAAGTTACACCTGTAGCTATGAAGCTCAAGAAACAAGTCAGCTGTCTACCTCCCGTCCCTGGTACATGGCTGCACAGCAAGAAGCGGAGGAGCATGTCTTGACATTTGACAGTGATGGTGCGCCGTAACACGTGGCTGGTGACAGTCACTCTCAAGTTGACAGTGTAAGTGGCTCTTGAGCTTCATAGCTACAGGTGTAACTTCGACTTGATTTGACTTGAAGTGGCAGTAGCAGTGCCCCTGCAACTGCCGCAACTGCCCTACAACAGCGCACAGCAGGTGCCAGCAGCTCTAGCAGAGCCTCAGTCACGGCGACAACGTTCATTGGCCAGCAGCTGCAAGGCTGCAGAACATGTCTGCTGGCATAACAAGAGGTCATGATCCTGTGTGGCGGTCCCTGCATTTGCAGGCACTAGTAAGCAACCCGAGGGCACCCATTAGCCCTGGTGAAGCAGACGGTGCAGCCAGCAGGGGTGCTGCAACCATGCCCACTACAAAACAGCTGCCCACCACACAGCGCCTCCTGCAGCAGCATCCACAGCAACAGCAGCAGCAGCAGCTAGAGCACATGCGCAGACAGCTAACCACGGCCGTGCAGCAGCTGTCTGCAGCACAACAACAGCAGCAGCTGCAACTCTCTGGCCTGCGCCAACAGACGGAGGCAGCTACCCAGATGCACATCAGCCATGAAGCACAGCTAGAGGCGATGCTGCAAGCCCAGCAGCAACAGTTTCAACGCCAAGTTGATGCTGTGCAGCAGCAGGTTGACTCCCAGCTACAACGGCACCTACAGCAGCAGCAACAAACACTAGCTGCGCTGCGCCAGGAGGTAGTGGCCGTGAAACAGCAAGCGACCGCCCCGCACCCGCTGCAGCGTCAGCACGACAGCGCTCTGGCTGCAGCACAGCAGGAGATAGCAGAGCTGCGGCTCCAGGTCGCAGCTGTCCAACAACAGCAGTCAACACAGCAGCAGTCTAGGTCTGCCCCTGACGCAGAGCTGCAGCGTCAGCACGACAGCGCTCTGGCTGCAGCACAGCAGGAGATAGCAGAGCTGCGGCTCCAGGTCGCAGCTGTCCAACAACAGCAGTCAGAACAGCAGCAGTCTAGGTCTGCCACTGACGCAGCGCTGCAGCGTCAGCACGACAGCGCTCTGGCTGCAGCACAGCAGGAGATAGCAGAGCTGCGGCTCCAGGTCGCAGCTGTCCAACAGCAGCAGTCAGCGCAGCAGCAGGTCGACCTGTCTAGGTCTGCCCTTCAAGCAGAACTGGACGACCTGCGGTGTCAATATGCGGCCCTCAAGCAGCAACAGCAGCAGCAACAACAACAAGCCGCACAGCTGCACACAGAGGTCGCCGACCTACGGCGCCAGTGTGCAGCCATCCCACAGCAGCAGCAGCAGCAGCAGCAACCGCCTGCCGCACAGGAACAGCCCGTGCTGGCGGCGCTGCAGCGTCAGTGCGAGGCCCTGCAACAGGAGCAGCAGCAGCAGAGCAGTAGCATGCAGGAACAGAGCACGCGGCACCAGCGACTACTGGAACAGTTTGAAGCTGCCGAGTCTCTGTTGGCCCTAACTTACGGTGAGACCTCTCGAGTCAGCCAGGAGTGTGCAGCCCTTCACGTGCAGCATGGCCAGACCCAGAAGGCTATGCAGCAGCACAATGCCACCTTAAAACAGGTGAAAGAGGTGGCAGAGCAGTGCCAGGCAGCAGTCAAGCAGCAGCAGCCCCAGGTGCAGCACCTCTGCCAGCAGATTTATGGCAAGGAGGCCGGCTTGTGGACAAAGGTGCACGCGGTGGAGACCGCCAGCAGCAACCAAAGCAAGCAGTTGAGTCAGCTCAGGCAGCGCGTGGCTGCTGCTGAAGAACAGACCCAGCAGCTCCTGCAGCGGCCCCCGCAGACCCGACCAGGAGCCCTGCAGCGAGGGCAGCAGCCAGATGAGCAAGCTGACAGCCTATCAGCCACCACCCCAGCCCGGCAGCAGCAAGCGGCGCACCCTGCCCCACAGCAGCGCCGGTCGCAGGATGCCCCCATGGATGCCACAGCTGGCACCTCTGTAGCAGCAGCAGCAAAGGAGACAGCCGAGGCAGCAGCAGCTCAGGTCCGACAGCTGCAACAGCAGGTGCAGGCCTGTGAGTCGCAGCTGTCGGCTCTGTCCACCCTGCCCCTCACAACCCCTGACGAAGCAGTAGCGGTGCGGACTGCCCTCGACAGGGGTGCCAGCGCGCACATGGAGCTTGGTCAGGTGCGTGAGGAGTTGGCTACGGTGGGCACGCAGGCAGCAGCAGCACAACAGCAGCTCGGTCACATGCAGCAGCAGGTTAGCCGGCTGTCACAACAGCTACAAGGCTGCCATATAGCAGTGCGAACCCGGGTGCAACTGCCTCGCGCGCAGCTCAAGGCCATGCTCTGTACAGCTTCAGGGGTGGACTCGGCAGACCTACACGGCATCACCCTGCTGAGTAATAGCACCGACAGCGAGGCGGAGGCGGCCCTGCGGCTGGTGCGGTCTCAGCAGGGAGCCCCCGCCCTGCCACAGCAGCAGCAGCAGCGGCCATGGGGACCTGGACAGCTGCGGCAGCAACAGCAGGAGCAGCAACAGCGGCCGCAAGAACCGTCGCAACAGCAGCAGGGCCAAGGCCAGCCTGTCGCCCCCCCTGGGCTGTTGCGGCCACCACCGCAGCCTCGGCAGCAGCAGCAGCAGCAGCAGCAGGGCCCAGGCCAGCCTGCCGCCCCCCCCGGTCTAGCAGGGGCAGGGCAGCAGCACCCTCCGGCGCGCCCGTCCCCCCCGCCGCCACAGCCACGACCCACACAGCCGCAGGGGCAGCCCCAGCCGCTCTACCTGTACCGCCTGAAGGTGGCCTCACCAGAGGTTGCCAAGCGGCTGGTGTCTCGGCCTACTAAGCACCGGCTGCACGAGGCCGGCACAGGGGTGTACGTGGAGCACTGGCTCACTCCCTCGCAGCTATCAGCCAGGAAGAACATGCGCCCCTTCCTCAGCGGCCTGCAGGAGCGCCACATCCACTGGCGCTGGTCGCTCGACGACCCACTACAGGTAGAGCAGCAAGTGCGCGCGGCGGATGGGCGCCCGCACTGGCGACTGGTTCACCTCCCTTCTCCCCCCTCTAATTGATGGAGTTCAGGGCACTCTGCATAAATGTGGGTGGCAGGGCGGATGAGCGCATCCCCTTCACCCTGGATCAGCACCGTGACAACCCGTATGATATGTATTGCTTTCTAGAAACTATGTGGGAGGCGGGGGGATGGGGCAATGTGTGTTTTCATGGGTACCAAGCGCACCATTGCACCAGGCCTGCCCCGATTGTAAGGACTGCAGGTAGGCCTAGTGGAGGCATCACGGTGCTGTTAAGGGAAGATTCCCCGATCCTTGGCGCCTCGACTCCTGTTCGGGTGCGCATGGATGCCTCCACAGGTATCGTGGGCATCACTTCCGATCTGCATGCTATCACCATTGCCGTGTGCTACTTCAGTCCCCCAAACTCAAATGTTTATGAGTCTGGGCTTGTGGATGCACAGTACTTGCAGGCCTTGTATGACTGCATGCACGAGGCAATTGACGCCGGGCGGCATGTTTTGTGCATGGGAGACCTGAACGTTCGGGTCGGGGAACTCACTGACGATGTACAAGGGGTCCCCATGGATGCCGGGCCAGTTGCTGGTCTAGCTGGGCCAGTCACCAGCACTGTGCCTGCAGCCCGGCAGTCTCAGGACAGAAAGGTTGACAATCATGCCGAGGGCCTCATGCTCGGTCTTAATACCTGTGGGTGTGTCTTGCTGAATGGCCGGGCACCAGGGGATGAGATGGGACGCAGTACTTGTTTTGTGAACAATGGTAGTAGTGTTGTGGACTATGGCATTGTCTCGTCTGGGTTGTATGATTCAGTGCGGTCCTTCCAGGTCTTGGACAGGCCCGGGGAGTTGGCTTCAAAGGATCATGCTGCATTGTCAGTGTGCATCAATATGCAGCAGGCCTTGCAAGCAGCTGCCCCTACTGGGGCCCGCTGCCCAAGAACACTACGGCCTAGGGGACAACAGCGTCGGGAATATATAGAAGCCCTGCACAGCCGAGAGGCTGACTTGGCAAGCTTGCGAGCAGCAGTAGATGCTGGCACAACCTCGTGGGGGGATGCTGTGACACGGCTGGTGGCAATCACTCGGGCTGCAGCCACGGAGACCCTTCAATCACATGGACGCTCGCCAGCTCCTGGCTCGCACGCGCCTTGGTTCACACGGGATTGTGCACAAGCACGCGACAACTTCCGTGCAGCATGGCAGGCCTGGTGGCGTGCATCCCAGCAGCAGTTGGATCCGTTGGTTGTGGCGGGGCTGCACACCACCATGATTGCATGCCGGCGCACATACAAGCAGGTCAATAGGCATGCCAAACGCACGTATGAGCACAAGTATCTGCAGGATCTGATAGAGACATATTTCAGTGACCACCAGAGGGATTTCTGGAAAGTCCTGAAGGGGGGCCGGGGGGGGACTTGTCCTGTTACAGACGTGCATGAATGGACTGGCCACTTTGATAGCATCATGGGAGCGCAGCCTGTGGAACAGCAGCTCACCGCCGAGGAGCTGGACACACGGGCTACTTTGTATGATGCATGTAGGCGGGATGCCGCCTTGTTTGAGGATTTGAATCACCCCGTTACTGTGAGTGAGGTTGGACAAATCTTGGGCACCCTGCCTACCGGCAAGGCACCTGACTTGCAAGGCCTTACTTGCGAACTGCTAAAAGCACCTGCCGCAGACAGCGGGGCAGCAGACACGGCTGCAGTAGAGGGTGGTGAGTTGTCCTATGGGTGCCCCCTTTTGTGGAGTGTGTGACAAGTGTCATGCACAAGGCATTAACCTCAGCTAGTGGCGGCGGCTGTGACGAACTGATGTGCAGCAAGGTCACCCCTGTCCCTAAGCCGCAGGCGTCACAAGCGCCATCTGACAAAGACTGCTACCGCCCCATCGGGGTTGGCAGTGTGTTTGGGCGTGTGCTGGATAGGATACTGCATCGGCGCTTTGACCGCATTGTTGAACGAGAAGGTATTCGTGCTCCGACACAGTGTGGGTTCAGGGGCAAATATGGGTGCTTGGATGCATTGTTCACAATGCAACACCTGATATCACAGGTGCAATGGACAGGCCAGGGGTCTTCCCCCCAGCGTTCCCGTCTTTGGGCTGTATTTGTTGACTTTAGGAAGGCTTTTGACCTCGTTAGACGTGATCTGTTGATAGCGCGCTGCAGGGAGCTGGGGGTGCATGGACCATTCTTAGAGGCCGTCACTGCATTGTATGACAGGGTGTTGGTGCGTGTGTGTGTGAATGGCCGCCTGGGCCCGGCGTTCCAGACGCACCGTGGCACCCGGCAGGGCAGTGAGCTGTCTCCACTTTTGTTTGGACTGTTTATGGATTTATTGCATGAGTTGATCCTGCGACGAGTGCCTGGCGCCGGGCCCGTCATCGGCAACCTTCGCGTCCCAGACGTGATGTACGCCGATGACGTCAACCTGTTGGCTTGGGCCTGTCACCACATCCAGCAGCTGTTGGACTGCTTGTCCCTTTTCTGCCGGTTGTTTGACATGGAAGTCAACCTGGCTAAAACACATGTTGTCGTGTTTCGGCGGCCGGGTGTTACTTGCCCTACGGATGTCTTGACCTACAGGGGGCACGCATTGAGATACGAGGATACTTGCACATACCTGGGGTTGCAGCTACATGCGACGAAGGGGTTCGATACAGCCAGCGGTCAGCTTGCGTCGAAAGGCCGCAAGGCATTGTTCGGTTTGCTGCATCTGTTGCGGCTTCACCACATTTCACAGGGAGATCTCCGCATGCGAATGTTTGACATCCTGGTGGACCCGGTCCTTTCGTATGGGGCACATATATGGGGGCCTTCCATGTGCCACAAATGGTTGACTGACGCTTACGCAGGCCGCGCCTGCGAAGCAGACGACGTGCACTTCTTGTTTTTACGCGAACTGTATGGGGCACATCGCACCGCCAGTCGCGACGTTCTGTTGAGGGACACCACCGAGCCTCCCTACCGTGTCGGTGGCTGTCCCTGGCAGCTAGTTGGTGGGCCAAGCTGGCAGCCATGGAGCCCGACCGGCTGGCCCACCAGGTGTGGTTAGCGGACATAGACATGATGTTGAAAGGGTGCGTCAACTGTTGGACTTTCTGTTTGTTGGAAGGATTGGAAGATATTGGCTTTTTGGAGGGGGACCTGTGGCGCTCAGGCACACCGGGGGTGACTGTTGATTCCATCAAAGCCATCAACATCACCAAGGAAGCGGTGATGCAGGCTGCCTTGCGATATCAGGCGGCCCACTGGCAGGCTGTAGTTCTTGCTAGCGCTGACCCTAGGGCAGGTGTGTCACTCAGCACCCATCTTAGGACGCATGCCGCATGGGTGCATGCCCTTGAGGCCAATGTAGTACATGGGAGGGACAATGCCCCGAGCTTCCATCAGCTATGCTTGCCTAGGGGGATCTTGCGGTGTTTGGGACGGTACCGGCTTGGCGGACACCACTTGAGTGGACGCCTGCATGGTGGGGGACAACAGCATGGGCGAACCTGCCCCCTCTGCTCTGGTAGGGGGTTGCGTGCTGAGTGGCATGACACACTTGTAGCCAGGTGTGGGGGGGACAGGCCTGAGGACTTGCTGCATTTTGTCTTAGAGTGCCCCGCATATGATCATATCAGGGACAAGTATGCTTCAGTATTTGCCTATGGTGGTGGGGACTCAGTGCAGCGGTGCATGCAGCTTGTGTTCGGCACCACCCACCAAACTCAGCTGGCCCGTTGCATTGCAGCTATGGACGTGTATAGAAGGCACCTGCTGGGTAAGGGCAATCTGTTTGGGGTGCGCCCTATTCAGCAACCGGACGGCTATGTGGCTGTTATGCCCTACCCAGCCTGCTTGCACCGTGCGACAAGCTCACCCCTGTCTACGCAGTTGCTCAGGCTCGGGGTACGGCACTCTGACACCTTAGCATTGGCAGCAGGAGCACTAGTAGTAGCTGTGTTGTGGGTCCTGCTCTGCGTGCTAGCACAGCAAATGATTGGCTTGATGTGTTGAATTCTGCCTATGTTGAGACTTGTCTGAAAGACTGACCCATGTGTGTGCGTGCACTGTGTGTGGAGACTACCAGCTTGCAGCTGAGTCATGAATGCACGATCCTATACCTGGTGTGTGTGGCAGTTGCCCTTGGTGGTGTGTGTTTTTTTGGGGGCTGGTCTTGTTTGCCGGTCTTGCTGCAGGTTTTTCTTGCAGGTGTGTCTTCCCAGTTCATCCCGTGTGGAGAGTACCGCTCAGCGGTGAAAGTATCCACTTGTAACAACCTCCCCCCCAAAACTAGTAGTGCAGTGTTAGTGGTACGTAGTGGTAGTGGTAGTGCAGGCACTACCAGCACGCCCCTGCAGAGGATGCGCCAACCCATGTCCGCACGCCTCAGTGCTGGCACCGCAGTTGTGGCAGCCGCTTGGGCAGCGGCAGCAGCAGCAGCCACATTGTTGGCCAGCATGCTGCTGGGTACGGATGAATCACCAGCTGTGCTCAGCCTGACTGTTAACTTGTATCAAGCCTTGATGATCGATTATGATCACGGACAATTCGTGCAAGGCCCTTCAAAGTTGCAGCCTGTCTGTGAAAAACACTATGTGGCGTGCAGGAGTACGACACATGTGACCAACATAAATTTCACCCCTGCAAACATGGTCCGACATATTGAACTTGATGAGTGATCATGATCGACCTGCTGGTCCACCAGTGCTGGCCAGTGGGTAAGTCTGCTGCCAGCTGCTGCCTCCTTTTCCAGGTGCAGTGTCTTGACGTGACTACGATAATCCACCAAGCTGGTATACCCCTTTGTTTTTTTGCCAACAGCAAACCGGTATGTTACAGCAGCGGTTTTATGGGACGAAACCTACTCACCCAGGCTCCCAGAACCTTGGAAGTACCTGCACCCATGTTATCCTGCTGAACACTGCTGCTCCAGCATCACGACAGCTCAACGTGAGACCATGTTATACGAGACGTCACTCTCCTGCTGCGTCACTCGACAGGCATCGACAGGCACATGCATGTCACACTGTGATCATCAGATCTTCGCAGTTCCCCGGGACCCTCGCTATTTATGTCGATCAAGCTATGCGAGTCACTGGTCATGTACACGTTTTTTATTGTTGTACAGAGTACGTTATTTCGGCCAGGACTTCTGATCTCACCGCGGTGTCCAAACACTGAAGGCGCAGCTCCAGTGACGCCAACGCAAACGAGGCCATGCCAAGGTACGCCATACTGAGCAGGTTCTTGGTACAACAAAGCGCCCCTCGCATCCGGCTATCAAGGGGTCAGAGAGCCCAGGGTGCCCCTCTGCTGCTGCTGCTGCTGCTGCTGCTGCTGCTGTCTTCCACAATGTTGTCTGCTTACGCAGGAAGAACAGCAGTGCACCTCAGTCGGCGCCTTCGTTGCTGCAGCTTCCCGACTCCTGCCTGGAGGCAGTGCTGCGCTACTGTGCTGACGACCCTCGCAGCCTGTTCAGCGCTGCCAGGACCCACAGCAGGCTGCACCAGGCAGCAGTGCAGGCAGCCAGTAGCATCAGGGTGGTGGGATGCACGAAGCAGCGTGGCCAGACGCAGAAACAGTGGCAGCGCCAGCAGCAGCGCCAGTTGGACAGCGTCCTGCGCTACCTGACCAACCAACAGCACCATGTGACCAGCCTCGAGTTTGACGGGGGCACACTCATCGGCTTAGAGAAGCTGCCACACGACCGACTGCAGGGCCTATCTCGCCTGAGTTTCACTGGGGTGGATCTGAAGTTGCAGCCGCTGTGGCCACGGTCCTGGCGCCGTGGTGTGGTGCCGTCCATCAAGCAGCTGCGCATCCACATGTGCACACTGATGGGTAACGGCAAGGGGCGGGCGGTGTCCGCAGCATTGGCCCGGCTGCCGGGGCTGGAGCACTTCAGTCTGGTGATGCCGCTCACAACAGCTGTGCGGTTCCACAGCGACGTCCTGAAGCAGTTGCCGCAGCTGACGTATCTGGAGCTGGCTGGAGTGAAGGCATGGGGAGACACTGACGGCATGTGGCACCTGCAGGTGATGTCATTGGACCGATTGCTTGAGCTCTATGATTCATTCTCTTCTAAGAGAGCCATACAAGGGGTGACTTGGTTCGTTCGTCAATGATCAGATGTTTGCCTGACTGCCTGAATGCTGAATGACCTAATGACTGAATGACTGTGACTGAGCAACTGTCTGATTGTTGGATTCTGCAGGCGGTGACAGGTTTGCAGGAGCTGCGGCTAGATCGCGCGTTCGGAAACAGTCTCCGGGCGAGCATGTTGTCAATCTCCCAGCACCTGACCGCTCTCAAGCTCGACCGGATCAGCAGCAACAAGTTTGAGCTAGAGGTCTTGGCAGGCAAGCCGTACCTGCAGCACATCGAGCTGACAGAGTGCAGCATGCTTGATGTAGCGGGGACTGCAGAGCTGCTGTCTCATCTGCAGCAGATGCAGCAGCTGACCCACCTAAACCTTCGCAGTAGCTTGCGCATCGGCCATGCAAACCCTCCAGCGGCAGCCTACTCGGCGCTGACAGCCAGCAGCAAGCTGCAGCACCTCGACATCAGCAGTTGCACGCTGCCAACAGGGGCCTGGCATCAGCTGTTCCCTGCCGGCCGGCAGCTGCCACAGCTGCAGGCACTGCATGTCTCAAAGGTCCGCTGCTCGGGATTTGCAGCCCCGGAAGGCAGCCTCCTCGCCAGCTGCTGCCCCGGGCTGCAGGTGCTAAACATGCGGGACATGCAGTACAGTGCTGAGCTGCTTGCCCCACTGGCAGAGCTGAGCGGCTTGCACGAGCTGCAGTTGCAACCTGTTTTAAGCTCGTCAGAGGGGTTGGAGGTTGTGTGTCAGCTGACAGGGCTGAGGCGGTTGACCCTGTGGGACCCCAGTGAGGAGGCCATGCTGCTGCAGCTGACGGCCCTGAAGCACCTGACGCAGCTGCGGTACAGGGCACCACGCGCTGGTCCTCCGGATTCCCCTGACGCTGTGTGGGATGGCGAGTTCTGGGTGTGGGAGGTGAGTGCCTGCATACGTGACTGCACACTTTTGATCACTGCATACTTGGTGGTGACTGCGCGCGGCTAGGCGTGCTGGCTGGATTCAACCAATTGGCGAACTTTTGAACCTTTTGAGGCACACTCAACCCACCATTTACTGATGGATAACACTATAGTCAGTGATGCCAAGGCGTGCTTTGCTTGAAGCTGGAGCAGGGACATGCAGCAAGACGTCCCCCCCTCCCCACCTCTGCATCTTCTGCCGTGTGTTGCTGTGCAGTGGGCTCCTGATGGCGAGCCCGTGTGGCAGCAGGTGGCGCAGGAGCAGGGCACTGACAGTGACAGTGACAGCATACAGTGATAGTGCCAGTAACAGTGATCCCGCAGTCGCACAGGAAAGACGGCAGTTCTTGCGGAATGGCAGCGTATTCGCTGGCAGCAGGGGACTGACTGGGAGTGAATGGACTTGTGTGGGTAGCTCACCCCTACGGTAGGGGCTGTTCCATGTAAGGATGGAGTGTTTTGGGGTTGAGTAAGTTGATGTTACGACTATTGCTGTTACGACTATTGCTGTTGTTGCCAGTGCTGCTACTGAGCGGAGGCAGGGCAGCAAGTTGGAGTTTGATCCGACATGTGGGTGATCAGAGAGGGGGGGGGGGGGGGTGCCTGGGGTGCATGCATAACGAGAGGGAGGGGGTGGTTGGAAGCGGAAATATACATTTTCTGTGCAGACGCACCAGTTATGTAGAAGGTTTGAATAAGGGGAGGGCGGCAACAGCAGGAGAGGGTGACAGAGCTGGCCTATACATCTCATCCGCTCCTGCACAAGCTGCTCGAATTGTTTTTGAAAGCTTGGCAAGGCTGATGTGCAATCACCCATGCTGTTGCTCCCGTTTTGCTGTGCTGTGCTGTGTGTGCAGTCCACGCATGGTCGCACCTGACAAGACGGAGGTGTAAAGGCTGACGGGAGCAGTGAGGAAGACCGCATGGCAGTGTTCAAGAGCGGCAGCGGCCCCAAGGGCACAGATGGCTATTACCTCTTGTAGCAGCATTCGCAGCAGGCGGCACGGCAGCAGCAGCGGCGGCGGCTTGCTGGGGCGTGCTTGCAATCGATGTGTTGCATGCTTTGCACGCGCCCTGCTGTTTGTACAACAAGCCTGTTCATTTGACTTATGTTGGGCATGTACAGTCTTGGAGGACTCCAGCAGCTGCTGTCTGTAGCAGCCGTGGCACTGCCAGCTAGGCTAGCTATTGTCCATGCAGCCCCAGTTTGTAACGTTGGAGAAAGACATCACACCCAATGGCTATTTTTTGCATCCCGTTGGCATGCATTCAGAGTGCCAGAAATTTCAGATTTTCAAGGGATGAGACTTCCTTGAACATTTGTCATGACAAGCAATCAAAGCTCAACTCTGCGCAACTCTTATATGTGTCCAAGGTGTCGTTGTGCCAGGCTGGCGTCCTTGCCCATACCAGAAGTGCTGCCTGGGGTTTGCGCCGGCATAACCATCCGTGTTGCACTCAGAAAAATGTGCTGCTGCAGTACTGGATCAATCGGCAGGCTGAAATGTCACATACACACCCTGCCAACAGCCATTGACACATCTGCATCCACATACACCTGGCAGTTGCGACCAACACCAGCACACGGAAGCACCAGATCATAAAACAGAACCAACACCACTATGTGATGTTTGAAATGGAAAGGAAGGTAATCAACCTCTGCAGGTCAACATCCTACCGGATTATGCCTGAGTATCTGTGCCGATGGGCTGAATCCAGAAAAACCTATCTCACAATGCTGATACAGTTATCACCGAGTGTCGCTTGCTGCCCCTGCCGCCACAACAAGCCACCGCCCATACCAGCAGTGGCCTGCACGCCTGAGCCCACTGCATCCTGATCACAGGAGCCACGGCAATCAAGGCCTTCTTCAGAACAAGAAGACTGTCAAACCCCAGCAATGAGCTGTGGGACCCCTACCTGCTGCCTGGGCACAGCATTCCCAGTTGTCCTGCATCACACATTCCATCCATCCACGACTGCTTGCTCTACTTCTAGCCTACTCACAAGATCACGGCTGGTCTGAAAAACACTACTCATAGCCCCTGCTGAAACAACAGCGACGACAGCACGCTCCAGTGTCGCAGGGCCAGCCAGAAAAGCCGACAGCGGCACCAGCTGCTCTCAATCAGCAGCACAGGCAGACGTGCTGGCTGCAGTACCCGGCTGCTGCTGCTGTAGTGCCGACATTACGCACCAGCACCGCCTCTGCCGAACAGGCCCTGGCAGGTCCAGCAGCAAAACAAACGAAGGCAGCGCCGTTGGTAGCAGTGGCAGTGATTAGGAATTAGATGCACACACGACCTTGTATCCGCAAACATGGCGTTGTAGATCAAACATAAAGTGCAGAACAGCTGGTCTTCAATCAGCACGCAAGGCATACAGCTGCACCGTTAGCCAGCAGGGGATAGAACTGCTGCCCTTTCTTGCGCGGCAGCCTCAGTCAGCCACACGATATGCATATCTACCCAACTATGCAATAATAAAACAGTTCCTTGGAGCAAGTTGGCTTACCTTGAAGACACTGAAAAGCAGGAATCCTCTCAGCTGGCTCACTCCCTGCGCCTGCTGCTGCTGCTGTGCACCGCCAGCAGCACCCGCAGCAGCAGCAGCAGCAGGCTGGCCGCCTGCAGGTCCCTGAGGGTTGGGCGCTGCCGCCAGGACTGCTGCTGCTGCAGGTGGTGGAGGAGGTCCCACTGCTGCTGCTGCTGCTGCTGCAGGTGGTGGTGGAGGTCTCGCTGCTGCTGCAGGGTCAGGGTTGGCTTGTGGTGGCTGAGGCGCTGGCTGAGGCAAAGCTGGTGGCCCCATCACCTCATCACCTTGGCCAGCAGCGCAGGAGCCCGCCTGTGCGCTCTCTGGGTTCCAATTGCGAGAAAGGGACACATGGGCGCCACCCACTGCAGCACCACACAACATGCGGGACATGGTCAGGGCACTCCTTGACACATTTGAGGGGGGGGGGGGGGGGTACAAGTGGTTTTCAAAAGTGGATACTTTGAACATTGGGCAGTACTGTTCCAGGTAGTATCAGCATCATACGAGGACATGCGTGCATAGCTGCCGCCCAGCCCCCTGCCTCACCTGCTGAACATGCCCCATTGTGCACGTTCAGAGCAGCCAGCTCTGCCTGTATGCCGTCCACATGCTGCTGGTTGGCAGCTCGGCCAGCAGCCCTCTCAAGCTGCCCCGCTGAAGACTGCTGCGGCTGCGGCTGGCGCGGCTGCTGCTGGCGCCTGTACTGCCGGGGTGGGGGGCCCGCCGCCTGCGACACAGCAGCCGAAGATGCTGTCAGTCGGGGCAAATTCTCAAGCAAGGCCTGCCATGAATCAAACAAGGTGGGGAGGGGGGTCATGGGGTGTTGCCTGCTGGTGTTGTCAGGTGGGTAGTGCCCACCGATCAACTGTTCTCCTGACTGCATCAGATTGTCGCCTGATACGAGTGGTGTACTGCTTGCTGTCTCCAGCCTCATGTTGCCAAACCATAACAGCCAACCATGCCTCACCATGTTGTTGGCTTGCGCGCTGTTGATGGGCCCCAGGCTCTCTGATTGACCCTCGCTCTCATCAGCCGCATAGCCGCTGCTGCTTGGAATGCTGCCGGTCGCAGCAGCGCCTGCATTGAGTGGCGGGATGAAGTGGCCTGGGCCCTCCCCTGCTGCAGCTGCAGCAGCAGCACCAGGAGGCTTACGCGGCCTGCTGCGCTGTCCGCCTCCTGCAGCACCAACAGCAGGCAGGATGGTGAGCGTACGGCCTGACAGCAAGCTGGCGGTTGTGGGAATGGTCCCCGACAGGACGATGATATTGGCACGACGCATGAAAGGATCTGGAGCGATCCAACAGCTGCTAAGCATTATGTTGCAAGGTGCACCATACTTATCGCCTGTTTCCAGCGACACACCCCCTTGTCGATTGTCCTATACTGCAAGCAGCAGGATGTGCGCGGCAGCGGACCCCACCCTCCTGCACCACAACGCCCTTCAGCCTTCAGTCACTGACCTGCACCTGGTGGACCCATGGGGTGGAAGCTCAGAGGGCTGTTGCCACCGCGCAGCCCTGCGTAGCGGCCTGGTGCACCCCGCCGGTTGGGGCCTGCACCTCGCTACAGGACACCACAGACATTAAATGGTTCAGTTGAGCATACCTTGAGCTGCCTGCTGTGCTAGGTCCACAAACTCTCGTGCACAAAAGCCAACACCCCCTGAAACCCAAGGTCACCACTGCAAGCACGCTTTCATCATCTGCAGTATGCATTGATGCGGTCTATTTCAATCCCGTATATACGGAGTTTATCAACTCCCCGATGACCCTATGATATGACGCTGGCAGCAAACCCGTTGTCCCTCTGGCACTCACCGCCAGCGCTCCAAAGCCACCACCACCTGCTGCTGCCAAGCCACCGCCTGCTGCTGCCAAGCCACCTCCCACGGCCTGCAGGTGTGCTGCACCTGACCAGCCCTGTCCAGCAGCAGGGCCGCCTGGCCCATGTGACCCAGCCACATGGGCCGCTATTGCCGCCGCAGCAGCAGCGCCAGCAATGGCGGCCAGCTGTGCTAGGTCTGGGCCATTCTGTGCTGCTGCAGCTGCTGCTGCTGCTGCTGCCGCCGCCCTCGGCCCGGCAATCTTCAACATGGACAACAGAGCACAGCACACACGCACATAATCTGTCAAAAAAAAGACAAAAACCTGGACTTCGACAAAGTCACAACATGCCACCCTGTAAGCGTGTGTGTGGTGATGGTGGTTGTGAGGGAGGGGGGGGGGTATAGCGCCGATATACCTCGACAACACCCACGCACTTGATATCGAACGAATTGCTTGCAGCTGCACAGCCTGAGCCCCCATCCCACCGCGGTGCTGGAAGGCCACATTTTATCAGCAGCAAAACTCACCCTGTCGGCCCTGCGCTTGACCTCGCGAGCCACGGGGCAACTACTCTCGCTGTGGTACTCCTGAACAGAGACAGGTTCGCCGCCGTCGTCACCGACTGACACAGAAGCAGTTGCATTGAGAACTGGTGGTTAGGGCCAAGGGCACCGCCTGCTGCTGCTGCTGCATTGCGGCGGCTGCCGCCTAGCATGGCGCCTGCAGCACAAGAAGGAAAGCAGGCAGGCAGCGTCAGCTGCTCGTTGATGCCAAACTCTCTGAAAGCAGAGTTGCAAGTAAATGAGGGCACCGGCGGAGAGGGGTGCTGCAAGAATGACGGGGTTGACGCGCTGGGTGGGAGGAAGTTGGGATAGGGTGTCGGAGGAGGGTGGAATTGCCGAAGCACCAGGCAGTTTTGGGGCCATGGCATGTTGCCAAGTGTTGAGCAATGGTAGGTCACTCAGTTTCAACTGAGCCCTGTCATCCACTTGACATGGGGAGCATTCAGGGACTGCCGGCCACCCTCCCTCCTCATTGTCTCTCCCAGGTACCCTCCCTCCCCCTCCCCCCCCCCCTTTCTCACAGGCACACACCACTTTGAATGCATGCACAGATGGTGCATGTTGTCTCATGTCACTGCCACCATGGTTCCGACTGACCTGCGCCACCTGTGTCATCATCATCATCATCGTCATCAAACTCATCGTCATCATCAAAATCATCAAACTCATCACCAAAGTCACCATCATTGTCTGAGTCACCGTCCCTGGAGCCACCGCAGCTGGAGCCATCAGCACTGTCTGGCAGCTCACTGTTGCTACCTGCCTTGAAGGGGTGGCGGGTGGCCTGCAGCAAACAACAAGGCAACAGCATGGCAGCAGTGATCAGTGCTGAGACGCATACGACCCAAAGATATAACAAGATGCCTTGATTGTGAGGGGTGGGTTTGTGAACCTCAATGGTGGGTGTGCAGTTTGGCAGCGCAGCTTGATGTACCAAGATGTGAGCGGCCCTGGTCAAACCAACAACCGAGCGGCCAGAACGGTTTCAGGCGGTACCACTCTATGTGCATGTTCAATAAGCAACCCCTTGAGATGATCCGATCACAAAATCAAATATGGCTGGTGCAGATTCCAGGAGTGTGAAGGCTGACACCAAGATCACCTGAGGTTTTGGGCGCCGCCGGGTGGGTGGGGACTCAGCAGCTGCAGTGTGTGTTGCGCTTGGGGCACCACCACCAAACATACCTGAATACGCATAAGCAAACAGTTGCAGCGTGAGCAGAATACATGCAGGCACATCAGCAGATACATTGGTACCAACATCTGTATGTTGAGGCGAAGGTTATGGATGCACATGGCCAGGTGAACCGCATTAGCACTCTCAAATGTTGGGCAGGAAAACCAGCACCCTACCTGCGCTTGAGGGGTGGTTGGCGCCAGAGGTGGCCCTTGCAGCATCGACACCCTCTGAGCCTGGGATGAGTCCATGGCCGTGGTTGCTTGGTGCAGGAAGAGCTGGGCTGGTGCTGGCTGCTGGGCGCCTCGCCACCTAAAACGCAAGACAGCAGGCAGGCAGGCAGGCAGTGTAGTTGGCCAGCAAAGTGACAAACTGGGAATGCACAGCTTGAAAACAGCCCTTGGCAGCGGTAGCAACCACCGGCAAGGGTGTGATCATATGCACAATTGACCCTGCATCTGCGCGTTGTCCCGGCCTGCCAAGGCCACAAACCAACAGAACACTGAGCAGACCTCGCAGCATACTCCCATCCCGCCCCTGCTGCCCACCCTGTCCTGCAGGTACCCGCACAGCCTTCTCTCACCTCATCTCGCCCCTGGGGCAGCTATGACAACACTGCCGCCAGGACAGCCTACATGCAATGCCCCAGACACTGATACCCCCCCCCACCAAGCCCGGTTGCAGTGCCCTCACTGACCTGCATCATTGACGCCACCTGATGAGGAGCTGGGGCCTGGGTGCAAGCTGGAGGGGATGCTCAGTGCTGCCCAGGGGTCACCCAGAGGGGCCACCTGCAAACCACCAGCAACAAACAGCACCATGTGGATTTGTCACTCAAGTGTGCGCACTAAACAATGCAGACTAACTTGCACGCTGCTGCATGGGGGTGCTTTCAGCCACAAGGCTGACACAGGTGAACACCTGGCTCCCTTGCAGGTTGCACACCTTGTTCCTGCCAAATACTGTAACTGCAAAATTGGTTGGTGCCCAGCTGAACGCATGGGGAAACACTCATCCCATAGCGTTGTTGACCCCCAATACAACATGATGCTGCTGCAGTGCTGAAAGTGTGAGTCAGGGCCAGCAGGTGCAAGACAGACGGCTGCATGCGTTTTCAGCCGCAATCATTGCCCCATCTGCAACTGACAGCATGCACACCTGCCTGTCTGACCCCTTGCATGTGGTGCAGACCTTAAAACCCAACCGCTTGCAGGACTGCTCACCTGTGCTCCTGAGGTTGGCAGAAAGTCCATGGCAGCAGCAGCGCCTGAGGCGCCCTCAACACCAGCCCCAAAGACACCTGATGCAGAGATGGTTGCAGCAGGGGGGATGATGCAGGCATTCAGCATGCAGGCAATCACGTCAGCAGTATGATGGGGAGTTTCAAGTACTTGAAGACAGGTTGCATCAGACATTCTGCAGTCTTGCAGACTGCTGCATTGCTGACTGCTGCGCACACAGTATTGTGCACAGCCTGCAACATCATCCTATCCAGCCGTGCCATGAGCTGCAGTGCTGGGCATTGCCTGCAATGCCACCCCGCCCAGCCAACAAGCAAGCTGCAGCGGTCCCCAGCACCCACGACACACCTGTTGTGGCAGGGTCCTGCCCTGAGACACCAGAGGGGCCTGGCCCAGCAGCAGCATCCAAGTCCATGGCTGTGGGGTCACCAGGGATTGGTGTGGCGTCTGTCATGGCCTCATCAACATCAGGGCCAAGCATGTCAGCAGCTGAAAGCACAGACACAGGGCAGCAGAAAACCAGTCAGCAGCCAGTCAGCAGCAGCACCCCAGCACAGCAGGGCAACACTGACACTGCAAACTGCGGTTGACCAGAAAACTGCTGGGCCTAATATGTCAATATGCAGGGCATGTCCAGCAGTAGCACACTTGATGTAGAAGGACACTGTTGTGACTTGATGTAGAAGGGTACTTGCGTACCCCACATTCTCATAGGCATTATGTAATACGTACATGACTGATCAGGCCAGCGGGTGCAGCCGATGCTGAATCGATGCAGTGCTGCAGGTCTGCAGACCGTTGTAAGGCAACAGGAACCCTGGCCCCCTCTTACATACACCAGGATTGAGCCACCCCATTAACCTCAGCGCACCTGCAGTGAGTGTGCCCTCCCCAGCACCCTGTCCAGCACCAGCAGCTGATGCTGTGGCTTGCCCTTGTGAGGACCAATCTGCAGCAACACACATGCGCAGGTACAGGGTGAGGGGGGACATGATTCCACATAGCACAAGAGCCCTTGTGGTGACTGCTCTCCATATGCTGTTGCCCCAAGTCTGTGCTCTAAACTGGGCCAAAGCTGATGATGCACAGCGCTGCCGCTGTTGCCCTGCAGTGGCAGCAACACAGCAAACCCCCATGCTGTGATGCATACAAAACAGAGGCCTACTGGCCCTACTGCGTCAAGGACACAGCAAGCTAATTGACCCAGGCCGCTATCATGGGCTCGTGCAGTCAGCAATCAGCATGCAGAGCACGTCAGCCAAATCAACTGTTGCTGCCTTGCCAGCATTCCACCACCAGGCATCGCTTGCACTCACCCAGTGCCCTTACTGCCTGCGGCCTACTGCGCTTGCCCTGCACATCACACATGTGTCCAAGGGCCAACAGAACAACAGCAAGCCCGTGCGGCTGTGAGATTGAGACCCTGAACCCTGCACCTGGTGAAGTCCGCACACCCTCTGCTTGTTGGTGCCCATAAATGCAGAGCTGCACCTGAAGCAGGTTAGGACTGCCATGGTGTGCTGCTGTTCTACTGCAGGACGTTCGCGCGGTACATGCACACACCATGCGGTGGCTGAACATACGCTCATTCACCTGGGTGACTTTGAGGCCAGCAGCAGCAGGACCAGTGATGAGTGTTGAACCCACACTGCGCAGGTGTGGGTGGGTGGTCTTCCCTCCAGCTGCAGCTCCTGTGCTGGGGGGCCCAAAGCCGCTTCTGCCGCTGCCGGTGCTGCCTGCTGCGCGTCCAGTGCTGGAGGTGCCCACACTGCTGGGCGCCACGCTCCTGCCACCACCAGTGCCAAAGGAATTGGCAGGGCTGCCTGCAGGCACAAACAGAAGGGGTCAGCACACAATGAATGAGTGGTGCACAGCGCACCTGCTTACGCCGAGCACATGTTCGATTACAGGACTCGTAGCACAGCACAAGTGGGCTAGCTGCAATTCTGGCCTGCCGCTGACTCTGCTTGCCCAACAATCTGACATTCACAGTGTGGCTGTGGTTCAGGCTTGCAGCAGTGGGCATGCTTGCAGCAGGCTGTTGTGCTGGGCTTCACTCCACCCAACCAAAAAAGGGAACTGAGAGTGAAGCAGCTGATTACGCCAATGTTAGTCCTGCTCTTCCTCATGTGGCTCACTTGCGCCTGTCAGCACAAATGTCCTGCATGTGCAACTCAACCAGCTGGATCCTGAAGTGCAGCCCTGTGAGTACTGCTTGGTGTCCACCACGCAACACACACCTGTGTCTGCAGCCATGGCCTGGGGAGTGGGGCGCTGGGTGCTGGGTGAGCCTGCTGCAAGGTCCTGCAGGGCTGCTGCCTCAGTGGTAAATGGTGTTTTGGCAGGGGTGTGACCCTTGGCCTGTAAGCCCACATGCAGCAGGACAATGGCAGCACATGTTGTGTCAGAGTCCACCATGCAAACACACTGAAACTACCAAGCAGTGTCATGATACATGCAGGCTGCTGATTCAAACTGCCAGCAACCCTGCCGTGCAGGAAGCAGGCTGAACCTGATCTTTACGACATACCTTCTTCTTGGGGCTTGAGTTTGGGCTCTTCTCATCTGCAAGCAGGCACAGGTAGAGGCGCATCGAGGGCATGTTGGGTATCAAAACATCATGCCTGCCATGCATGCGGCCGTGGCGCACAGTCATCGTTAGTGGCAAGAGCACCAAGCAAACAGCTCTGTGGCGCGCATGTACAATACCCAGTGACCGCGTGACATGGTGCTGGCATGACAACATGTACCACGGCAGAGCAATAGCATGCACCAGACAGCTGTCTGCCTCACCATCCTTGCCTGCGCCTGCTTCAGGGCTGTGCTGCTCAGGAGGCGCAGGACTTGCGCCACCGCCAAGCTGGCTTCCTGTGGTGTCTGCAGGCGCAGCGAAGGGCTGGGTGACGCCTGCAGGTGTGCTGATGGGCAGTGTGATGGCTGCCTGGCTGCTGGAAGGCACAGCGCTGGGTGCAAGCGCGCTGGGGAGTTGTGCAGTGCCTGCATGGTGGCTGAGGGCCTGCGCGCTGCCTGCATGACTGCTGGAGGGGAGTGCGCTGCCTGCAGGCGTGCTGAGCGCCTGCGCGCTGCCTGCATGACTGCTGATGGGGAGCGCGCTGGCTGCAGGCGTGCTGAGCGCCTGCATGCTGCCTGCATGACTGCTGGAGGGGAGCGCGCTGGCTGCAGGCGTGCTGAGCGCCTGCATGCTGCCTGCATGGCTGCTGATGGGGAGTGCGCTACCTGCAGGCGTGCTGAGCGCCTGCATGGTGGCTGCTGGACTGCTGGAGGCTGTTTGGCAGCGCAGGCTTTCACTGCATGCTATGCATGCGTTGATGGCAGCAAGGACAGCGCACAGCTGCCCAGCCTTCTTACTGAACCGACACATGCACATACACATGACTATTCTGCCGCGCGCATGCATAGGCACGCTCACCCCCTGGTTGCTGGCAGCGGCCTGGCTGCTGGTGGTAGTGTGTGGATCGTCGCCAAGATACCCCAAACCTGCAGTGCAACCAGCCATGCCCTAGGTCATCAAACATGTCAGACAGTGTCATAGTTGTCCAAAACACCAGCGATGCAACACAGCATCGTAGCTCTGCCCATGATCAAGCTGCTGTCGTACGAATATACGCGTGCTGCATGATTGGCTGTCAGGTTGTGAGGCGCAGTGGTCCTAACAAGCTGTTCCAACCCACCCTGCTTGAAGAACTCTTTCTGCACCTCTTGCGGCTTGACGCGCGCTGCTGCTGCCCTGATGACGTCCTCCGTCTTGTCGTAAGCGTGCCTGTCTTCTGACGTCATTATCACCTCGTACTCCTGCAGCACAGCACAGCCATGGTGGCCAAGTCAGTGAGGATCATACCTTGAGGGACCACTGCGTGTACGCTTGTGCTGTTGGCCTTGAGCCAAGCCCACAGTTTGTTGAAGCCAGCAAGGCAAGCAGCCAAAACCGAGGAACAGAACTCACATCCACAATCCTCTTCATGGGACCCTGTGCCCACTGCTCAGCGACCTCCTTGCTGGCGAAGGGACCAGGGAACCTGCACAGGACAGCACACTTCGCACCATGCATGTGAGACCACAAGGTACACTCGTGCTCAAGACTTCCAGACACTACCCACCTGAATCTGGTCCTGGGACGTCCTATTGGCAGCTTGCATCTGGCATGCCAGTATGCCCCGTCCTTGTCCTGCACCACTTGCTCAGGTGCCCAAATTCATCAAGGTAACAAAAAGTATGACACACCGTTGGGGTCCAAGGAAGGAAGACTAGTCTGATGGGGGTGGGAAGCCCATGGTGTCCGAGAACAACCAATGGTGTGTCATTATAGTTACATGTATCGCGATGAGTCTTACAGCTCTCATTCGGTTTCAAAGTGAAGGCGCGAATGCGATAGTGCGTGGGACAAGCCAAGGTCAGCTCCGGTTCTCGTAACATTATCCTTTAAGATGATGAAATCAATGGGGCTGGAAATTCTGGCAGCAATGCAGCAAGAAGGTAAGTTGCAGCAGCACATCGCCCATGACCAGCTCCAAAATCCGTGCAATAGCAGGCTGGGGGTGTGTTTACGAACTCACTGAGCCTAAGGTGCTGCTGTTATTTGCTTCAATCAAGCCAGCTCACAGCCCCAAGTCAGGACTGGCAGCAGCAGCTCCTGGCCAGTTTTCTGCTGTATGGCCCTACCACAGCAGTACCCTCCAGGCTGTTCATGCTACCCTAACCAGGGGCGGGATTGTCTCTATTGCCGTACTTACATACCATTGTTGTGTCCCTATTGCTGGTGCATGTGCACTGCAGGCACAGTTTCAGGCTTGGACGAAGCCAACCACCACGCTGCAACTCTGCGAGCAGGCACATCATGGGCGGCTTGAAGCCATACCTAACAGTATACAGCAGAATACAACTTGTCATGCCAGTAACAACTGATTTCAGGTCAGTGTGGGTGTTTCCAAGGCCAAAGGGGATTGACAATGTGCTATGGTTTGAGGGAGGAAACAACACCTGTGTTCACGCCCCTCTAGCTTTAGTGATTGCTAGAGCCGGAGGGTGGTGAACATATAAAAAATGTAAGCTAGTAGTTGAGAGAGGGGGGGACGACACCGGTGTTCACACTCCTCTGGCTTGAGTGATTGCTTGAGCCTGAGGGTAGTGAGCATATAGAAAATGTAAGCTAGTAGATGGGAGGGAGGGGGGGGGGACAACACCGGTGTTCACACCCCTCGGGCTTGAGTGATTGCTTGAGCCTGAGGGTGGTGAACATCAATGAAATGTAAGCTAGTAGTTGAGATCTCAACTCCCCTCTCTAGAGAGGGGGGTGGGGGCAACACCAGTGTTCACATCCCTCGGGCTTGAGTGATTGCTTGAGCCTGAGGGTGGTACGCATCAATGAAATGTAAGCTAGTAGTTGACAGGGGGGGGGGGGGGGGGGGAGCGACACCGGTATTCACACCCCTCGGGCTTGAGTGATTGCTTGAGCCTGAGGGTGGTAAGCATCAATGAAATGTAAGCTAGTAGTTGAGAGGGGGGGGGGGCACCAGTGCTCAAACCCCTCGGGCTTGAGTGATTGCTTGAGCCTGAGGGTGGTGAGCATCAAGGGAAATTGTAAGCTAGTTGTTAAGAGGGGGGGGGGGGGGACGACACTGGTGTTCACACCCCTCGGGCTTGAGTGATTGCTTGAGCCTCACGGTAGTTTGAGAGGGGGGGGGGGGGAGCGACACCGGTGTTCACACCCCTCGGGCTTGAGTGATTGCTTGAGCCTGATGGTTGGGAGCATCAATGAAATGTAAGCTAGTAGTTGAGAGGGGGGGGGGACACGGGTGTTGACACCCCTCTGGCTTGAGTGATTGCTTGAGCCTGAGGGTGGTAAGCATCAATGAAATGTTAGCTAGTAGTTGAGAGGGGGGGGGGGGGGGGGGGAGGACACCGGTGTTCACACCCCTCGGGCTTGAGTGATTGCTTGAGCCTGAGGGTGGTGAGCATTTAGAAAATGTAAGCTAGTAGTTAAGAGTGGGGGGGGGGGGACGACACGGGTGTTTACACCTCTCGGGCTTGAGTGATTGCTTGAGCCTGAGGGTGGTGAGCATCAATGAAATGTAAGCTAGTAGTTGAGAGGGGGGGGGGGGCACCAGTGCTCAAACCCCTCGGGCTTGAGTGATTGCTTGAGCCTGAGGGTGGTGAGCATCAATGGAATGTAAGCTAGTAGTTGTGAGGGGGGGGGGAGTGACACCGGTGTTCACACCCCTCGGGCTTGAGTGATTGCTTGAGCCTGATGGTGGTGAGCATTTAGAAAATGTAAGCTAGTAGTTAAGAGTTGTTGGGGGGGGGACGACACGGGTGTTTACACCCCTCGGGCTTGAGTGATTGCTTGAGCCTGAGGGTGGTGAGCATCAAGGGAAATTGTAAGCTAGTAGTTGAGAGGGGGGGGGCACCAGTGCTCAAACCCCTCGGGCTTGAGTGATTGCTTGAGCCTGAGGGTGGTGAGCATCAAGGGAAATTGTAAGCTAGTTGTTAGGGGGGAGGGGGGGGAACGACACCGGTGTTCACACCCCTCGGGCTTGAGTGATTGCTTGAGCCTGACGGTAGTGAGCATGTAGAAAATGTAAGCTAGTAGATGGGAGGGAGGGGGGGAGCGACACCGGTGTTCACACCCCTCGGGCTTGAGTGATTGCTTGAGCCTGAGGGTGGTGAACATCAATGAAATGTAAGCTAGTAGTTGAGAGAGGGGGGGAGCAACACCGGTGTTCACATCCTTCGGGCTTGAGTGATTGCTTGAGCCTGGCGGTAGTGAGCATATAGAAAATGTAAGCTAGTAGATGAGAGGGGGGGGGGGGGGGAGCGACCCTGGTGTTCACACCCCTCGGGCTTGAGTGATTGCTTGAGCCTGAGGGTGGTGAACATCAATGAAATGTAAGCTAGTAGTTGAGAGAGGGGGGGAGCAACACCGGTGTTCACATCCTTCGGGCTTGAGTGACTGCTTGAGCCTGGCGGTAGTGAGCATATAGAAAATGTAAGCTAGTAGATGAGAGGGGGGGGGAGCGACACCGGTGTTCACACCCCTCGGGCTTGAGTGATTGCTTGAGCCTGAGGGTGGTGAGCATTTACAAAATGTAAGCTAGTAGTTGAGAGGGGGGGGGACACGGGTGTTGACACCCCTCTGGCTTGAGTGATTGCTTGAGCCTGAGGGTGGTAAGCATCAATGAAATGTTAGCTAGTAGTTGAGAGGGGGGGGGGAGGACACCGGTGTTCACACCCCTCGGGCTTGAGTGATTGCTTGAGCCTGAGAGTGGTGAGCATTTACAAAATGTAAGCTAGTAGTTGAGATAGGGGGGGGGGACACCGGTGTTGACACCCCTCGGGCTTGAGTGATTGCTTGAGCCTGAGGGTGGTAAGCATCAATGAAATGTTAGCTAGTAGTTGAGAGGGGGGGGGGGGGGACACCGGTGTTCACACCCCTCGGGCTTGAGTGATTGCTTGAGCCTGAGGGTGGTGAGCATTTACAAAATGTAAGCTAGTAGTTGAGATAGGGGGGGGGGACACCGGTGTTGACACCCCTCTGGCTTGAGTGATTGCTTGAGCCTGAGGGTGGTAAGCATCAATGAAATGTTAGCTAGTAGTTGAGAGGGGGGGGGGACACCGGTGTTCACACCCCTCGGGCTTGAGTGATTGCTTGAGCCTAAGGGTGGTAAGCATCAATGAAATGTAAGCTAGTAGTTGAGAGGGGGGGGGGGAGGACACCGGTGTTCACACCCCTCGGGCTTGAGTGATTGCTTGAGCCTGAGGGTGTTGAGCATGAAGCAAAATTGTAAGCCAATAGTTAGGGGGGGGGTGGATACTGGTGTTCACACCCCTCTGGCTTCAGTGGCTGCTAGAGCCTGAAGGCGCTGAGCAGCAAGGAAAGACATACAAGGAGGGAGTCACTTGTGCAGCACTGATGGTCATGATACTGATTCTTCGGTCTGGGTGGATTTGATACTTCCTACATGCATGCTCCACACCATCGCAATGTTCAACAGTGTACGTTGCCCTCATATGTGCTGATTGCCACCTGTGTCTGCCTGCTGATTTCCTGCTGTGGTTGGCCACCATGGCGCTGAGTGCTCACCACCTACGCCATCAGCACTGCTATGAGGCTGGACAAGGGCTCCATGGCATGGTCTGTTCATGGAATACTCTGCAAGCCTTGCGCGGTGAACCTCAGCCCCGGGAGTACATGTCCTTCAACCACCTACATGGGTACTGAGATGGCTGGCAAGCACTGTGTTTTGAGGCACAAATCAACAGCATCAGCGGAAGGCCAGCCATGCGCACATCTAAAGAGCGCTTGGCTAGTTGATGAGGGGTGACGGCCCACATTTTGCCACTTGTGCAGTGTGTCACATCTGCTCACAACTGGGCACAGATTATGTCTGGACCTGTCACCGTGGCATGTGCATACGCCGTACTTACGGGATGCGTTTGGCAGTGGTAGCTGGTGTTGTGTGGTACAGGCTGGCCTCTTTCTCAAAACTTTTGAAAACTTCGATTTCTTGATGTTGGTTGTTGTGTGTCAGCACCGTGCACACTGTAACATTCACATGTAGGAACATGTGATGTTGGTTGTTGTGTGTCAGCACCGTGCACACTGCTTCTTGAGTATGTATGTCACATGTATGCATGAGCAATGGAGTCCAAGCCGAATGTACCCACCCAATTAGTGATCCATTCTTTCGGCAGCATCAATCAGTACACCGTGGCAGCACAGCACAGCGGGGACACAAACATTATGTGTGGTGGTGTTGCATTTGACAACCGTCTCGCATGTCCACAACATAGGCAACGCTTGTGCAAACTCAGCACACACATATCTACCAAATGCCAGACCCTCAGACCAGCGTCTTACAAAACAAAGCACCTGACAGAGACACCCTCATGTGTCCAAATGCAGTATGGGCTCTCAAATTGGCCTCCACACAGACATGCATACGTCTCATTGAACTGTCCAAACAAAGCAGGCCGCCAGAACAGCCTGAGTGTGAGCACGGGAGCACTACAAGCACTACACAAGCTCGGCATGCCTTCAGCATGAGTAGCCAGCATGGCTGGGTCACCGGCGCACAGGACAAGGAGGAGGCGAGACACTTCATTTCAAGGCTCAGCACCGAGATCTCCCATCCCCTCATCATATCATAGAAGGCGCCATTGCACCCCTTGACATTACGTCAACAAAACACATCACATCTATTCATGGTGACATGGGTCGCTGCCTGAAGCTGCATATCTGCACATGCACTGCTGAAATCTGTGCCCTGCAGTGTGACTGAGAAACTGCATCCAAGAAAGAAACCACCTCACACAACGGATCGGCAATAACTTGACCATCCCTCCCAGCCCCGCTCCATCAGCACAATGCCCCATCACAGTGCATATTTCCATCAGGTGCTGCTGGCAACACCAGCAACAACCAAGCCTTGGTTGGCACACCCAGCAAACACATCTGAATACTACCACACGCTGCCGGTTCAACAGACCCCAGACCTCAAGCCTCCAATATCAGTGCCCCATAAACCTGCATTGCAAGGGAGCAAGAAGGCAGCATGGCAGGGGGTAAGTTAATAAGTTACATACATTGCCTTTTTACATCACACGTATTGCAGTTCTTGAGCACTGACACACTAGACAGTGAGTCTGCATCATGCACTTGAAGTGCTCGGTAGCAAAGCAGGAGAGCTTATGGCAGACACCAACGCTCACCAATTCCCCACAAGCAGGCTTGCCAAGCACTCACAGTGTGGGTGACGACCACAACTCCTGAGCATGCTTGTGTGCATGCGAACGATAAGATGCAGGTAACCAAGCATGCAGGAATCCCAGCAAGCCATGCCAGGCAGTGCCCGCACACACGTACCTATGGTGACTCTTTCCACGTGACTCTCTCATCACTTGTGTCGTACGTACACCCACATCACAGGCATGTCCCATCAGCCTGGTCACCTGGTGGTGCTGACAACTGCAACACAATGATACACACGATCACACATGCCAGGCTCACAGCAGTCAATCAAGCGCATAACCTCAGCAGATTCTAGTTGGTGCTTGTCAGCTGTGTGTTACAGTCGGCTTGATGGCAGTTGGGTTACTAGTGGCATCTCTACGCAAGCAGCAAACCTGGGTCTCCAAGCATCCGATCACACTCATGATCAAGGGACCCAAGAATGCAGTACAGCTTTCAATGGCAGGCTGCCATTGACAGAGGTTGTAGTGCACCCTGTGCAGGTGCATTGCCCCAAGAATGAAACACAACACCATGTTATGTGCGCAAGTGCTGGACCTGCAGCTTCCAACTTCAGGCAAGGCATTCAATGTGGTGACCTCAACCGACACCCACGACGCTCAAAAAGTAGACTGTACTGTGCATCAAGTGTTTTGAAGTAGCGCCCTTCATATGCAATCCCCAGGTCACTGCCCAAGCCTGCCAGTCGCCCCTACCCCGCAGCTGACAAACATGACCCACATTGTCCTTCAACATGTGCTGCAGTGGGGCCAACTTGTGTGATGTCATGGGCACACTTGCGGTGCAATGTGAGTCAAGTCACAACAAACCCTGTGGTAGGGGGTGGAGCGAAAGCGGGGGGGGGGGGATATTTGACGGAGTGAGGGGTAGGGTGGTGCATGCTGCATAAGGGTAGCGTTTTTTTGAAACCGGTACACCGTGTTTCCTTGAGTCACAATTGAAGTTGCTCCCCCCCGGGGGGCCCTGATTTTCACGGCAAGTGCTACTTGCTCCCCCCCCCCTTCAGCACGTTTTCCCTGCAAACTGGCCGGATCTCAGTTGCTCCCCCCCCCCTGAGCTGCCTCCAGACTGCTTCCGCTCCTTGCTCACCCCCCCCCCCCCCCTCAAAGAAACAGGGTGTACCGGTTTCAAAGAAACGCTACCCATAGAGCAAGCAACATGCGACATTGCTGCAGTTTAGGTAGAACTACTACCTAGTAGGGGTATAATGCCGCCTGGATTGCCTATGCTTGCAGCCGCTAGAAAGCTACACTGAGCAGGACTCCACCCTTTGACCAGGACCAACCCAACCAACCTCAGTTCTGCACTTGCAGGCGTCAGCGGTACCACGCTCTGCCGATTGACCTGGGATTCAAAAGCAAGAAACGTGGCGTTGTCGGCTACGCCCCCCTCATGGGCTTCCAGCAACAGCATTCCCAACAGCACTGCTGTCACCATAGCTCCTCCTGGTGACAAGAAGAAAACAGCGACATCAACAGGTATAGCTGGCAGTGAGCAAAGTCGTACAGCAGGTCCACATGATGTGGGAGAGTTGAGGGGGCAGCCGCAAAGGCAGCAGTGTGGCAAAACTATAAACAGCACAGACGGCAGCAGCAACCAGTAAGAAATGGCATTAGCTGTAGAGCAGTTGAACGCGCCCTGGCAGCAGTAGTAATCCCCTGGAGTGACGATACACAATGATTGTGTTTGTGAAGGGAGTTGCTGACCCTCGCATCATGTGTCAACTGCAGTTCATGCTGTTGCAGCTGGGTGTGCCCCCTCCCCCCCCCCCCCAAACGGGGGCTCCAAGGCCCAGCGGGAACACGCAGGTGCTGGGCGTGCCTTAGTCGACCCGCTTTTGAATACTTGGGTGCCCCAGTTGCAATCCACAACTGCTACAGCTTTGCAGACACAAAGAAAGCAGTACACCCACCCCACCCCACCCACTGCGCCACATGTTCCACCGACGCAGCTCCTCATCCATGTCAGCAATGCAGCAGTCAACCCTTGGCTAGTGTTGTGGCTGTGACTCTGTCCGTTACTGCCTGTACCGCCCCGTACTTTACTCAAGAATGTGTGTATGTGTACACCTAAAAGTGCTTCAAGGGTAGTGGTGGAATGTAGCCAGAAGAGGGGGCCAGGGGATGCACACCACACCACCAACAGCAGCACAATGCTCGTGAGCATGTCGGGTTGGTGCCTGGTCTGTACCAGGTGGAGTGCTGCTTGTCACAAGTGATTACGGTAATTGGTTCTAGCACAACTTGCAGTCTGCTGTGGCACAACAGTTGAGAACATGCCTGCAGTAGTTTACCCCCTGTGATTTGGGGCATTGCTGCAACACTGGTACTTGGCAATTGGCGTGATGGCAAACTTGTGCTCTACTATGTCTTCCACGCACCGCCTTGCTGTAGGGGGAAGGGGGACGGAGTGACAAATGGCGCTTCATGGAGTTCAGTGCTTGTTGGTGCATTCTAGAGGGGTTTGCTGAGCACATGGCTGTTTTTGTACCTTCACCACCACTGCTGCAATCACTTTTGTACTTGTACTTGACCCAAAAGGCTGAGGGGCGTTGAGTGATAGGCCCTCAACCCATGGGCACAGTTTGGGCACCCTCATGAGCACTTTGCCCATGGGTTTGTGCCGCAGTTGGGAACGTACATGCCTGTCCTGTAACGCTGACACAGTATGAAACCGGGTTTGTTGTAGGCCTGTCTATGAGCGTGGTGCACAACACCCTGTATAGCTACGTAGCTGCTCCCGCCTGCAGCAGGCACCCTGCCTGTTGTACTGGATGCTGCTGTGCGATCTCACAGTAACGCTTTGCCATAACATGTTGGCGGACAAACTCTAGCCATCATACTGGTGGCCTGTCTCTGCCCAGTTCAGCCCTTGCATGTGCCGGCATAATTGACAGTACCGTAGAAACTGACACCTGTGCCTCAGAGTCTTGTTGGTAGAGTTAAACTTGGATGGCTGCTTCGTTCAGGTGTTTACCAACTGCAATCATGGTGACAACTCACAAATACTTTCAACACGTAGCAAACTTGGAAGATCCATAAATGTCCACAAAGCAGCAAGTGTTGAGGTTCCTGCTGCTCCTGTGGGACTAATCGGCTCGGTGACCGCCCGTCATGGTTATGCACTTGCTATCTTACTTATGATGAAGGAGTGACACTGCTGGAGAGTGTCTGACAGTGATATGCCACCCTGGCAGAGGTTGACGGTTGACGGTTACTAATTGCTGTAACTACCTTTTAAATTATTGCATGTCGATGCAGCCAGGAAGCAGCACACAACAAAGCAGTCGGAAACTCCAAACAATTAAAAACAGCTGTGCCTTGCAGACCGTGATCAGACAGAGGCGATATGATGAGGAAGGTCACCAGAAGCATACGCAGAGAAGCATACGCAGGGCTTGAAGTGCTGTGCATGGCTGATGGATCTTTCTGTGTAAGCATGAGGCTGTGGGGAAACTGCTTCAGGTGAGTCGTGTTTCCTAGGGTGACCTGAGCTCATAAGGTTGGTGCCTTGGTACAGTAGTGTGTTCAAGCCAGCGCTTGTACATGTCTGTGTCCAGGTGTCGGGGCACATTTGACGACCTGCAGGATGCCTTGGAATGGGCATTCGGTGAGCGAGAGGAGGATGCAGGGCAGGAGGATCAGGAGGAGGGTCAGCAGGAGCAGCAGCAGCAGGGTGATGAGGAGGAGGGATGGCAGGATGAGTGGCTTGAGGAGCAGGGCGGAGAGGGTGAGGAGGAAGAGTGGGAGGAGGAGGAGTACCACAGCCCAGCCTGTCTGATCCTTCAGGTGAGCTGGTGCATCGCTGGGCGTCTGCTCGTGCCTGTTTCGACGCGGATTCCTTGCAAGGGGTGGCCTACTCCAAGTGGGTGTGCTGTCCACCAACCATGTGCGCAGCTGTCATTAGTCCCACCCTCGCGATGTTGCCAATTGTTTCAGGTTTGATTGATGACACTATCTGTACTGCTGTGCTGCTGCAGGCGTGTGTCCGCTACCACAAGCGTGTCATGAAGAGGACACATGTGACCTCGCGCGCTGTCAACAGAGAAGAAGCCTTCAACGCAGCTGCCAGGAGAGTCTACAGGGAAGCAAAAACAGCCGAGTTCAAGGAGTGGATTCTTGCAGGTAGGCATGCGTGTGCTGACAGCGTGGCACACGGCACGCTCTGTGTGCCTTTGCTGCAGTAGAACTGTGATGGTTGCATGTGTAAGGATGGTGTCGTGTCACCAGCCGCAAGTGCAGCATATCAGCAGTACAAGTTATGTCGTTGTTTGGTAAATGACAGCTCGCTAAAAAATATGCTGGTTAACTTGCAGCACGGCTTGTGTCATGCAGGTGTTGGCGAGCTTGACATTGACATGGAGGGTGCCGAGAGCAGCAGCTCTGACAGCAGCCCAAGCAGCAGCCCTGGCCAGAGCCCCTTCAAGAGGGTATGTCCGTCAGCACCTGTTGTAGGCAGCCTGCACACACAGGCGTACTCAGTGCCCAAAAGGCCACACCGGAATGCTTGCTGGTGTGGGCGCTTGCATGGAGCACCATTTCCTGTGCCACTATCACACAGAGTGCGCTGCCATGATCCTGCCACAGCCATGCAGCACATTGCATGCTGAGAGTATGCATGCGAACCCTTGATGCGCTTCAAAACAGCTGGTAACATCAAGCAATTGCATGTGCTGTCACAAGGAACAAGGTATTGCACATGTGTATTGTGAGAAGACCCCTGCTGTTGCCTTGCCCTACTGTCTGCTCACCACCACCACCATTGCCACCACCACGCGCCTACAGATATGTTTGAACGCCTTGGGTGGAGCAGCGGCGGCAAGCAGCCCAGCAGCAGCTGTGCGGCGCGAGGACGAGCCTCCCGTCGCCCCCGCGTACCCTGCAGCAGCAGCAGTGGCAAGCAGCCCAGCAGCAATTGTCAAGCAAGAGCACGGCTCTGCCCTCGGCCCGGTGTACCCTGCTGCAGCAGCAGCGGCAAGCAGCCCATCTGCATATGTCAAGCAAGAGGACGGCCCTTCCAACGGCCTGCTGTACACTGCACTACAGGGCAATGCTGCATCCCCAGGTGTGATGTATAGGCCATGAGGTGCTCTCGGGACCACGATCTTAGGACTGCCCTGCAGGAGTCAGACAGTGGCAGCCTGGCATGTAGCAGCCGAACATGAGGTCTCTGTGAGTGCTGCAGGAAGACATAAGGGATTAGCTGCAGAGTGTTGCTGGGTGGGTTGGGGTGCAAGGGAGCCAGCACGAGACTGCTGAAAGCAGGTTGACTAGCAGCCATGCCATGCAAGGAAACCCCAGTGTGATGGGTTTATTGCGCCCTTGCCAACACCTGTGCACATACAGCTATTGATGTGCATAAGTCATCTATGTGTGTATGGCATGCTGCAATCTTACTGTCTTGCACAGGAAGCCCTGCCCTGGGTGGGTCTGATGTCGCTGGCCACGCAGGGACCAGCTACGGGTACCTGACACCTCCCTCAGCAGCAGCACACCGTGGTGAGCGGGGCAGCAGCATCTACGGCGCATCAGCAGGAGCAGCTGCTGGCATTGGCCCTGGTGGTGGTGACGGCGGAGCAGGCGCCGGGTGGCCGACACACATCATGGCAGGCAACAAGGTGTGCAAGTGTTGGTATGCCGTGCAACTGCACAATATCGTTTACCGCAGAGTACTGAAACTTGTCAGCACCGCCGCATCTGATTCAGTGCACCAGCACTGAGATGCCAGACGACGAAACTTCACATGCAAAGCTGCACAGCAGATGCATGCTTTGACAGATTCTGCCACTCAACTTCACGCTTGTGTTGGCTGCAGGGCACCCCCAGCAGACTGGATGGGTTGCGGAGCCTTGGTGAGTACACATGATTTCTTGTATCAACAGTCTGCAACAACCTTGGCCAATCTGCTTGCCGAGGCTGTTGACCAGGGACCATGAGCCACTGTTAGGCTCAGGCTGTGCTGTTAGGCTCAGGCTGTGCTGTTAGGCTCAGGCTGTGCAATGGTGTCCCTGCCTGACTCTCGACCCTGTTCATGCCGGTGTTGTGTCTTCCTGCTGCTGTTGTGTTGCTGATGACGCGTCGTGTGCAGACTTGTCTACCAGCATGAGGCCCAATGGTGACAACCCAAGGGCTAGTGAGTGCCTTCAGTCTCCCTGTCTCCTCAAGCCAGCAGTGGTGCCTGCATTTACTTGTTCATGTCAGTCATTACTCAGCCTACAAGGCAGTGTTCCTGCATTCTGCATCCTGGTGCCGAAACCGTGTTGAGCTTGCAGCCCTGTCACACGGCATATCAATGCTGCTGGTCTACATGCCAATGCGGAGGACTGCTGCACCTGCTTGTGCTGCCATCTGCAGGCATGCCTGGACAGCTGGGGGGTGGTGCAGCCACGGCAGAGCTGGGGCACCGTCCTGCCGCCAAGACAAGCTTGAAGTTTGAAACTGGAACACTGGGAAATGCAGGTATGTCAATTGCATGGGGGTGGGAGTGTTTCCGGGCAATGCACAGGGACCCTTGCGCCACAAGCTACTCAACGTACCAAGCCGTGGACATCTAGCGATGGATGGTAGTCTCTATGCATGGTGATTCAACCTTGGCTGGAGCAGCATATGAGCCTAAACCCTACACCCTAAACCCCAACACACTAAACCCTAAGCCTTGGCTTACGGCCTTGGCGAATCTGACCTGCATGTAGGCGACTGAATCAGTCCTTGATCGCCCCTTATGTTTGTGGTTGCCCTGTGCCACCAGGCATGTTTGGAGCCAACAGCCTTGTGAAGGCCTTGCCTGCTACAGTCACTCACGGAGTCAGCATCAGCCCTGCACTGCCAGGCATGTATGGAGGCAGCAGCCGTGGAGCCTCAGGTGCTGCAGGCTTTCCACAGACGCACACACCCATCTTCCAGCAGGTGGGTTGATCCTCAGGTGTTCAGTATCAGCACTGATGTCACCCCTGCTGAGACATGCGTGCTTCAACTTTACAGGGCATGGCACCTGCAGTGGCCCATCTTGCAAACCCTGGACTGCTCTGCTTTTGGCACAGCAACCTTCAGAAGGCAGGCACTTTGCAGCTTGAAATGGCTCTGCCTGCAGTCTTCTGGCATGACAAGTACTTGCCACTGAAGCAACAGTCTTGGAAGCATCCCTTCCTGTCATTCTGTCAGCACGCATGTGCACCTATCCCGTATCTCGAGCCCCATCATCAATCTCAACACAATCTTTACTTGCCCTGCAGAGTGGCAACATATCCACCATGTCACCAAGCGGCTGCTCTCCAGTGCAGCCAGGCTACAGCCCCACACCCACTGGCTATCAGCAGATGAGCACGCAAGGTACTGGTTAGTGAGGACACTGGGAGGGCTTTGGAAAGGGTGTTTGTGATACTGTATGGACGCCCACTTGTGCAACTGTAACTGTATCACCACTTTGAGTTGTGCTTTAGCTGTATTGTGACACACATGTTGCAAGTCAGTGAGCTAGAGGGGAGGGGGGTGGGGTAACAGGTATTATGTACACTCGGGGGGGGGTGGGGGGGGTGGGGGGGGTGGGGGTGGGGGGGGGGGATTGCGCGCAAGGGAAGGGAGCGTCGCACCGTGCACCAAGTATCCTTGAACTTGTTGGGGGGGGGGGGGGGGCTTGAATGGCTCGTGCCGGCGCCACACCCTGCCAACTACACACCAATGCCACCTGCCTGGCTGCTCGCTTTCTTGCTCGCTTGTGATCCAGGTGGCTTCAGTCCCATCACACAGCAAACAACCCAGCAGGCGGCTTCTGCAGTAGTGGCAGGCTCTTCAGCCAGCTTCATGCCGCCAGGTGGCTACCCTCCTTCACAGCAAGGCTAAGGCTTACCTCCCATTGGCCACCAGCAGATGTGTGCACAAGGCACAGGTCAGTGGCGGCTGTGGGGGAGGGTCAGGGCTTTGGGGAGGGTGTGATGTGTGATAGTGCAAGGGTGCCATTCCCTGCACTTGGGTGGGAGGGTGTGTTTGCTGATACGAGGGTCTGCTGGTCGCGTGCCACTGGGGCACTGTCCCGAAGGCATGTTGGGTGGGGGAGGGGTAGGCAGGGGGCCGCGGGGTAGGGGTTATATGGTTCTTGGAGGCAACACCTGGTCATATTCATCGCCTCTGCAGGTATGTGTCTTGCTGGCCACACACCCAGCAGTGTTCCTCAGTGAGTTGGCTAGCCTCGTGCCTGCATGCATTCCCATTCAATGGTTGTCATTTGCGGCAATTGTGCGGGTTGCACAATGCCCGACGTTTCTGTGGGGTCTCCAGGCCCTTGACGACCGGGTGGCTACTTGTCACCTAATCGCTAATGCTGCATGTTTCCTTGATTCCGTCGTTGTGTGCAACAGGTAGCTTCAATCCCAGCACACAGCACACCACTCAGCAGGCTGCTGCCGCAGCAGCAGGTGGCTCGTCAGCCAACTACAGCTACATGGCCCCAAGCAGCTGCCCTCCAGTGCAGCCAGGCTACAGCCCCACACCGTCTGGCCACCAGCGCATGAGCCCACATGTCACAGGTCAGTAAGGGCATTGTGAAGTTTTGGAGATGGTGTTTGTGGTACTGCTGCAGTACCCTTTTTTTGCACTTTGGGTAGAGTTTGTATCTGCTGATGCAAGGGCCGGCATGCTGTTTGCTGTTGAGCGCTGTAGGGCGGGAAGGGTCTGGGTGGGGGCAGGGAGGCAGAGGGAGTAAGGTGCGTGGGGGGGGGGATTGGGTGTGATGTTCTTGTGGTGAAGCCCAGCTGATATTCAGTGCCAACTGGGTAGGGGAAGGGACGTTGGGTTGTGCCAAACAGGGTGCAAAGGCCATTCAGGTTGACACCGTGCATAGCATGCATTGACCGGTCACGTGTCGCAGGCCGTGCACCCAGTTGTACTCATGCTAAGGCTGGCTAGCATGTATGTATGCGTTCTTGATGAGGTGGTCATGCTCATGGCTGATGTTCGGCTCGCCGTATGGAGCTTTGCCAAACAAGGCTTGTTTTATTGCCTGGGCCGCACTGACTACTGTTCTTTTCCGCAAGCCTGGACCACCAGGCTGCCACTATCTATGCCAACCGCCCGCTAATGCTGCCTGTCCTGTTGATTGCTTGCTTGCTTGTTGTGTAGCAAATGGCTACAACCTCACGACACAGCCCACCAACCAGCAGGCTGCTGCCACAGCAGCAGGAGGCTCGTCAGCCAGCTTCATGCAGCCAGGTGGCTACGCTCAACTGCAGCAAGGATATGGCCCACCTCCCCCGCCCCACCAGCAGATGGGGATGCAGGGTACAGGTCAGTCGGGGCTTTGTGTTTTGCACCTGGGTCAAATGCGGTCTTGCTGATACATCTGCACCTGCTGCAGGGGTGCGACGGGTACACCGAATGTGCTTGTACGCATGTAGCAACTGACGTTGCACCGTTGTTGGTGGTGTGCTTCAGTGTGATATCCTAATGTCATGCCATGGCAATGTTGTTGCCACAGGCAGAAGGGCCCAAGCAGCCTGCAAAGCAGTGAACACACTTGCCTGCAAGTCTTGCAGTGTGCCGGGGGCATTGTGTGACATGTTGAACATGGTAGACAATGGGTCAGCCTGTCGAGTGCTGCTGTTGAACCCCCCCTCAACGCTGCTGTCGTCTTTGCACCACCAGGCATGTATGGAGCCTACAGCGCAGGAGCCTCAGCTGCTGCAGGCCCTGCCCACATGCAGCCCCATGGAGCTCAGCAGGTGTGTTGATGCTCAGGTGTCCAGTGTGCTGCTGATGTCGATCATGCTGGGGTATGCATGCATCCATTCAAGACACTGCAGAGCCCTCAGCTGCCCGCCTGCCAAAGTCAAAAGCGCGACTTCAAAGCTCCTGGCACAGCATGCATAATGCTTTTCATACCTGCATGAAAACCCTGGAAGTCATCCAGTGAGAAAGCTTGGTGCCCTGCAAGTGTTTGTTTGCCATGTGCCTTGTGAAATTCAACACATGTTGTGTTTTTGTGCCCTTGCAGACCAGCATACACACAACCTCAGGCTGGGCAATGTCAAGCAGCATCACTACCTCAGGGGCATCTGGCATGATGTCGGCGCCGGCAGCCATGGACCAGGGCTACTCTGGCCTGGCCTCCAGGGGCACACCCGGTGCAGGTCAGTGGGGGCAGTGTGTTGGGTGCTGATTGTCTTCAAGCTTTCCACTGGACAAAGTGTATGGTTTGCACCAGGTGCTAGGCATAGCTGCAGAGCGAATGCTGGGGGACGGGAGGGAGGGGAGCATTCTCCAAGGGGGTTGAGTGAATATTGTCCGTGGGGAACAGGGATGGGTTTGACAGCGTGGTGGGTGTGGTAGTGATGCCGGCGCATTGCCTAGGGCATGTCGGGTGGGTGCAGGTGAAACTGCAGCTGTCAATGTCAGTGTGTTCAGGGTAGTTGCCTTCTCACCATTGTGCATTTGCATGCATGCCTTTCAAGAGAGGCCCGCCAACACACGCCTGTGATGCCTGCCTGCCTGGCTGCTTGTTTGATTGATTGTATTGCAGGTAGCTATGGCCTCAGGACTCACCACATCAACCAGCAGGCTGCTGTCGCCACAACACGAGGCCCGTCAGCCAACTTCATGCAGCCAGGTGGCTACGCTCAGCTGCAACAAGGCTATGACCCACCACCCCCAACCAACCAGCAGACACACATGAGCGCACAGGGTACAGGTCAGTAGGGGTATTGTAAGGGTTTATAAGGAGGTGATAGTGTTCCTTGTGTGACACCAGCAAGGGTGCAGGTTCCAACGGCCGTTGGCCCGCGGGCCACATGGCAATGGTGTGCAGATAATGTATGTTTGGGGCACCGGGGAGTTGTAGCAGGCTGAGATTGTAGCGTTACTGCTTGAAGACGGCCGCTTTTGTGTTGGTTTGTTGAGTGGGTATACCTGCAAAGTGATTTGATGTGTGATAGATCTTGTGATAGTGATAGATCTTCATTTTGACCTCAAGGGGAGTGTTTGTCTGTCCCTGACATTTCCTACCTGCGCAGGGTTCTCATACCCTGCTACATACAACCAGGTCCACTCACCAGGCCAGCAGAACATGTATTCCCCGGCGCCACCACCACCACCACCACAGTGGGGCGCGGGACCACACCAACAAGATGCAGGGCTGCCACCTACGCAGCCCCAGGGCATTGCCTCCGCACACACAGCAGCAGTGGCCAGCATGGGTGGGCAGCATATGCCAGGTGGCCATGCTCTTGGTTCTGGCTCACCAGCTTCAGCACCCATGCAGGCTGCAACAGGTGGCATCAGTGCTCCAGCGGTGAGTTCACAGGATGGCATGCTGCCATGTTTGTCGTGGAGGGAGTGTGTTTGTCAGAACATCGTCGCATATTACAACCCTGTATACACTGGCTTGGGAGCAAACCTGTTTGAAGGCCACAAAAAATGTGTGAAGTTATAATTTGCTGAAATATGTGACCCACCAACCTAAAGACGCTTTTCGGCATGAAAGGCACAGTCAAGCAGTGAGCAGTGAGCAGTAAATCACTGCGTATGAGAATGCCAACAGCCCCCCATCGATGCACTTGCCCTGGATAGCTGCATATGTGAGTGTGACATACCTGCTTGTACACTCGCGTTGCAGGTGACAGCACCGCCAGCTCACCAGACAAGTGGGATGTGGGTTTGGGTGCCCGGAAACCAGTGAGAAAGCCTCAGGTGTGTATGCATGCATGGCTTTGCTGGACTCCTACATGTATGGGCCCCTGCCTATTCATCATGCATGTGTGCATGGCCAAGCTGATCAATGAATTGGGGCAATTACAGATGCAAGCATGTAAGCAGTCAGAGATAGTTGTCACAGTGTGACTTGCAGATATGCCACATGCACCTCTATCGTGCAGTGCATGCTGCTCACACACTACCACGATTTTTTAGCATTCGACTGCAACAACACCGCAATGTTTGATATGTAGTATGGCAACACACTGTGACACATGTTGTTCCCTGCCACGTTGTGTTGTTGATCGCAGTCCAACTGGCTATCTGGAAACCAAGATTGGCGACGTGCAAGTGTACAGTAGCGGGGATTCAGCCAACCTTCCAGTCATCTGGGTTGTGCACAACATGTATGCTGCCTTTGGACAGGCCGGCATCTGCACGAGCTTGTTCAGGCTGCACCGTATGATGTTGTGTGGGCGCCACAGCATGTATACGCATGGTGTTGCATGGTGATTTGTCTATCGCGGCACTTATATAGTACGCTTGAGGAATTTGGGGGCTGGTTATCCTATTCAAAGCGCCATCAACTCCCTGGTTTGATCTTCAGTGTTTTGTTCCTTCTGGTATGTTCTGCCCTCTTTGTGATCTCAGTATATGTCAGCTGGCATGAGCTCTTGAGCTTCGTAGCTACATGTAACTAGTACTTATAGTGCGAAGTGCGGACCTTGGTCAATGGGCTGGCGGACCCATGCGGACCTAGTCAAAGTCCGCACAGTTTCAAAAACGGCTACTTGCAGGTTACATGCCTGTGAGGGTAACGAGAACGCTGCAGCGCTGCGTATGTTATCCTTCTATGTTGAGGCTTTCCTTTGTGCACTGTATCGTCGCGTATCGTTGTGAACTGGCACCTAGAGTCCCATCATAACCTCCATCACAACAGCACGTTCAATCTGTGGAGACGATATCAGCTCGGTTACCCGCTTCTACGTGCTAATGTAGACCCTTAAGATTGTCATGGGTCGGGGCAGCAAAGGCAAACAAGCTCCTGCAAGCAAAGCAGGCACTGCAAAGCCATCAGCAGCACAGGTGCAGGAGCAGGATGCCAAGCACGATGCACACGTTCCTCAAAAGCGCAAGAGGGCCCCAAAAGCAGCTGCAGCACAGCAGTTTGATGATGACAGCGACCCAGAGCTGCTGGAAGACCTGGAGGACGGCGAGTGGGACCCAACAGCAGCAGACAGTGAGCTTGCTGACGACATCCTGGGTGGCCTTTACGACGAGTCGGAGGACAGCCAGGAGGAGTCAGACCAGGAGGCAGATGCACACCAGCAACGCAGGGAGCCAAAAGCCTCAGCAAGGTAATGAGCCAGCCAGACAGCCAGCCTGTGCCATGTCTGTTGGTTCCATGTCTGTTAGTGGTGTTGGCAAAGTGGGACAGGCAGTGATGGTGTTGCTGCTTTACAAGTGTTGAGGCAGTGTTGCTGATTCTATTTCACAACTTCCGTTTGTGTTTGTTCCTCCAGCCAGCACGCACACCCAAAACACACCTGATGCTTGGCACTGCTGCAGACACACACCAGCAGAGGTGAAGCAGCTGGTGGAGAAGCGACGGCTGGCCGGGAACAACAACACTGCAGGCCAGTATGAGGGCCTCCGCGTGCACCTTGTGGTGAGTGCACGCAAACTCAGGCACCCACAGCATGGCAGCGGCTGAGTAGAATGGCAGCGGCTGAGTAGAACAGCACACCCACTCCCCACACTTGCGACCGTTGGCTATAGTGCATGTCACAAGCATGTGCATGTCTTGCATCAATGTATCTTGCCATTAGCTGCACGCCTTAGTGACTTTGCGCTTGGTGCCTCTGTATGTGTTCCAGGCGTTCTGCGAGTTCCAGATGACTGCTGGACAGCCCCCCGTGCGACGCAAGAACCCCTTTGACGAAACCCTGTCCGGCTCAGATGGGCCTGACCTGGCCGCCAGGTTCCTGACCTGGTACATACTGGAGGGGCACCCAGGCCTGAAGGTGAGGAAGTCAAGTGGTGTGTGTTGGGCTTAAACTCTTTACCTGCACTGCCGGTGTGACAGCGGCATGGGGTACACTCAACAGGCCAAGGCAGCGCCTGGACACTTGTCAGCTGCAACTGACACACTTATGTTTGTTGTTGTGTTGTGATGTGGCAGGGCAAGGAGGCAGCAGACTTCAAAGGTACTGCCATGTTCAAGAGGGTCCACAGCATGCTGCAGGCGGTGTTCAGGGGCCGTGGCCTGCAACTGCGTGCAAAGGGCGGCAGCAGTGGCAGCATCATGCCCAAGCGCGGCCTGCTGGCATATGAAGTGTATGCTGAGGTGTACAAGCAGTGCCAGGCGCGCAGCAAGCTTCAGGCAGGGCAGATTGATCCGCAACACCTCGACCCGCAGGACAATACCCTGGCATCCACCTTCAGCACGTGAGTGATGCGCTTACGGTTACATCACCTGCATACATGCCTACATGCATGCATACATACAAACCTGTAGCTATGAAGCTCCAAGCGCTCATGCCAGCCACTTCCCACATCCCAATTAAGATGTGCTCAAGGGCAGGAGAGGTGCATGCTGGAGCTGTGCAGTCAACAGCAATGTGGTGTTGTCACCGCAAAGCATGCACCAAAGCAGCTGTGCAGATGCTGTGGCAGATCTACCCATGCCTCCCACTGACCTATGCTGTTTCCCTGTGCACGCCCTTGTTGTCGTGCTGTGATTCGCAGGGACGACCTTGTGAAGATTGCTGACCACTCGCTGGCCTCTCCCAAGGCCATAGACGCCAGGGACCTGAGCATGCTGCTAGCCATGTCTTTCACAGCAGGCAGGGGAGATGACGTGCGAGAGCGGCGGCTGTGTGAGCTCACACCACCCTTGCTGCGCACCTGCATAGGTGAGATACTGCATGCCAACTTCATTACGTATTTTCATCAGAAGGGATTTGCTTTGCTTAGCTGCAGCCACGCTGTTGATTGCAAGCCTGTGGCACAGGTTCTGACACATGTTGCTGCTGTTATTGCTTGCATGTCTTCAGGGCCTGCACACTGCTGGGTGATCGGCATCCTGCAGACCTTTGGCAAGAACCAAGGTGGCAAGCTGGCCACCAAGGGCTGCCTGAGGCACCCCGCTGCTAGAGTGCAGTCTGCCGCTGCTAGATGTGCAGTCTGCCCTCGGCCGCTACTTTGTGACCCGCTTCACACTGGGTGGTGAGGTGTTCCCTGACCCCTGCAGCCGGGATTTCCTGACTGTGAAGATCTGGCCCGGCAGGAAGGATTTCAGCAGCAGCCTGTCGTACGGCGGGCACAGGGCACGGTTCGCAAAGATCTACATGGCCCTGGACATACGCATCAAGAAGGTGACACATGCCCCCCGGTACCACACTGTGCGTAAAGCAGACGAGGCAGGCGTGCCTGAGGAGGTGGGTACTGGAGGGATCAAGTGGGCGAGGGGCAAGACATGGGCATGACATGCATTCTTGTTACACATGTAGCTATGATGCATACTGCATGCTCGTTCAGCTAGGATAATGTTGTACGCCCTGGTGATGCAGCTGCACACACAAAAGTGCCACTCTGCTGCTGCTATTGCTGCTGCTGCTGCTGCTGCTACTGCTGCTTGCGTGTGTATGTGTGTCTAGGACACCTGCCGCTTTGGCGGTTGGCGCTTGCACTCGTTGACAAGGGTGTACCTCCTGACAGCCCTCAAGCCTTCGACCCTGCTGGTCATGGGCAACTGGCCGCACGCCCACCCCTACGACCAGTACTGGAGGCCTGCGCTCATGGTCCTGACACCACAGCCCATCATCGACCTGCTGCTGCCCTGTGCAGCTGCCTTCAGGGCCAGCATTGCAGCTGCAGATGCCGCTGGGCGGCCAGTGCCGGTGTCAGCAAGGGGCATGGCAGACCTGTTGCCATACCTGGCAGGCGTGGTGTGGCAGGACTTCCTGGAGGTGGTGACAGACCCTGACAGGCCCACCAAGTACACCAACAACCCTGTCTACAACCTGCTGCTGAAGGGACCACAGGCAGCACTAGTCAGGTAAGATTGACAGCACACAAGCAGATGCAGGAGGGGGGGGGGTAAGGGCCATAGGCTTTGTACATGCCCCTACGTGCAACCCATGGTGTTTACACATGCTGTGCTTGCAATTTTTGGAGTGCGCTGCTTTGCCACTGTTCCTGCCACTGCTGTTGTGTTGTGAATTATCCAGGGACCAGATGCGGCGCTTCAAGCTGGCCAAGGACAGTGGTGCCATTTGGGTGGACAAGCCTGTGACTGAGAAGGAGATGCTGGGCATGGCCCTTCAGGGTGTCACAGACATGCAGCAGCAGTTGCAGCAGGGCCTGCTGGAGCTGCGTCAAGAGGCACAGAAGCAGCTGCAGGCCAGCAGCACTACGGCGACTGCGGCTGCAGCCGCCGAGTCGTCACCACCACCAGCAGCAGCAGCAGCAGCAGCAGCAGCAGGCGAGCCGCCACCAGCAGCTGCAGGCAGCAGCCATGGCCAGGTCGGATTGCAGCAGCAGAGGCAGCAGCAGCCAGTCTCTGAAGAAGAGGAACTGGCTGCTATCCTGCAGCAGCTGAAGTGTGGCCCAGATGGCCTCAGTGCTGCACAGTTGGCAGAACTGCAGCAGCAGCGGGAGGAGCTTGTTGCTGCTGAGGAAGAGGCAGCAGCAGAGGCAGATGGGGCAAGTGAGGAGGCGCCGGCAGCAGAAAGCGAGGTGAGCGGGAGTGCACTTCACACGGGTTTCTTCTGCAGAGACAGCAGGCGCGTGCCTACCAGCTATTCAAACTCAGTTGTGCTGCCTGAGAAGATCACCGCTTTTCAATCACACCTGGGCCGGCAAAGTGCTGACAATGCTCATCACCTCTGCATGTATGCCATTTGTGCATGTGCAGGAGCCAGAAGACATGCCCGAGGGGCAAGCCCGTGTGTTGCGGCAGCGGCAGCCACCGCGGCAGCAGCAGCAGCAGCAGCAGCAGCGCCGCCCACGCCAACAGCAGCAGCAGGGTCCAGCACAGCACAGCAGGCAGGAGGCAGCTGACATCATGCAGATGTATGAGGTTGAAGAGCCAGGCCACCAGCAGCAGATGGTCAGCAGCCCCATGTTTTACTCACCGGCAGGGGGGATGAGGCCTCGCTCACAGTTTGCTGCTCGCGCAGCCGTCTCCCTGGTGATCACACCCACAGCTGGTGGCTGGGTGAGGAGGAGGAGCAGCAACAGCAGCAGCACATTGCTGGCATGTGTGCCGCACAGCCTTGGCGTGCAGGTCTGGTCCCACAGCAGCTGAAGCAGCAGCAGCCGCGGCTGCAGCCTGGCCATTCCATGGGCAACCAGCAGCTCTGGCAGCAGCCTGGTCCCACAGCAGCTACAGCAGCAGCAGCGGCTGCAGGCTGGCCACTCCATGCACAGCAGCAGCTCTTTCAGCAGCTGCCGCAGCAGCAGCAGCAGCAGCACGTCTTCCAGCAGCCGCCACAGCAGCTGCCGCAGCAGGAACAGCAGGGACAGCAGCAGCAGGCGACTGCTGCTTTGCTGCAGCAGCTGCGGTCGCATGTTGGCCCAGAAGGGCTCGCACTGCTGAATAGCCTTGAGCAGCAGGTGGCCAGCAATGCACGGGCTGGTTTGCAGCAGGAGCAGCAGCAGCAGCAGTCTGCCTTGCAAGCTGCTGCTGCTCTTCAGCAGCCCGCCCTGCAGCTGAGTGGCAACCCCTTTGGGTTCCTGGAGCCCACCATCAGCAGGTTGCCTGCGACAGCAGCAGCGCTTGGCTACAGGTCAGACATGGGACGCTCAGCGCAGGTCATGGTGGCATTGGGGGATTACATCGTAGGAAAGCTCTCAGAGCAGCAGGGAGGTCAGGGTTGGGAGGCATGTTGGGGCCAGCGCCACCTGGGGCAGGCATGCAGCAGATACCTCCT